>JAJOZX010003217.1:397500-492500 GCA_023014485.1 Bathynomus jamesi
GGATGGTGTAAAGCATGTATGTTATATGAAAGACGCTAAGCCTAAAAATAGACATTGTATAACTGTGTATTACGATATAGAATCATACACGAACGCTGAGGCCAAAGAGTTTACCCCCACATCTACTTGTGAGTCAGACTATTTGCGATGAGTGTATGGAGATCGAGTGTGATGAGTGTCACAAATGTGGTAAACGGACAAACATTTTTAAGGTGTCTGCAGAAGATTCCCCTGTGAAACTCTTTGTGTCCTATATTGTCAAGTTAGCGGACAAGTTAAAAAAAATGACTGCATATTCTCGCCCATAACGGGGCAAAATTTGACACACAGTTCCTTTATAAGGAGTTGCTTGAGCACGAGTCCTCTGAGATATTTACAGGTGATCCATTGAAAAGAGGCAACAAATTAATACAGATGCAAATAAGAGGTAATGTACAGTTTAAAGATACCTTGCTGTTCGCTCCATGTAAATTTGCAAAGCTACCCAAGGTGATGGGGGTAGCCGCTGAAGTTTTAAAAGGATATTTCCCTTACACGTTCCTCACTAGCGAAATTTTAATTACGTAGGACTACCTCCACCCAAACATTAATTTAACTACACCAATATGGATGATAGTGAGCGTGAAGATTTTGACCGATACTATCATACAACAGTTTTAATGAACGTAATCCTTATAATATTTAAAGATACCTTGCTGTTCGCTCCATGTAAATTGGCAAAGCTACCCAAGGTGATGGGGGTAGCCGCTGAAGTTTTAAAAGGATATTTCCCTTACACGTTCCTCACTAGCGAAATTTTAATTACGTAGGACTACCTCCACCCAAACATTACTTTAACTACACCAATATGGATGATAGTGAGCGTGAAGATTTTGACCGATACTATCATACAACAGTTTTAATGAACGTAATCCTTATAATATAGCTGATGAATGTGAGCGTTATTGCGTGAATGATGTGCGCGTGCTTAGAGTATGTTTCCAGGTCTTTAGAAGGATGTACATAACCCGTTTCAAATGCGATCCGCTGCAAGTCGCATCCACCATCGCATCATTATGTTTTACGGTGTTCAAGAATAACTTCATGCCTAAAGATACCCTAGCCATTATCCACAGAAACAACCCCAGCAGTTATGGGCGCAAGGCTATTTACTGGCTCATACACCTACAGCAGCAGACAGGTGTATACATAAAGCATGCCTGCAACACGGGTGAAGTACCCATTAGGGTTAATGGCCGTGTTTTTTGGGTTGATGGTCTAAGTGAAAACCGTGCCACTGGCGAGAAGACTGTGTACTCCTTTAACGGTTGCTGGTGGCATGGATGCCCACGCCCTGAGTGTGAAATCGCAGGAGATATCCACAGTAGATCTCCTGCCGACTGTCTTGCGTGGACGCGCACCCGCGATCAGCTTATAGGCTCCCAGTTCACTCACAAAGTCTTGTGGGAACATGAGTATGATGCACGGATGGAAACAGATACCCTGTACCGAGAAGGAATAAGGGCCATCAAACGTTCAATGGTGGCAGACCCCCTCAAATGCGGTGACAGCTTGTTCGGTGGGCGTACAAATCCCTTCAAGCTATACTTTCCACCTACGGAGGGTGTGAAGCTCCATTACTACGACTTCTGTTCTTTATATCCCTACGTGATGAAGAACAATCCGTACCCCGTAGGCGCGCCTGAAAAACTAGTGGGCCCCGCCATACCAACCATCGAGGAGTTCTCAGCTAACTTGAGTGAGCGCTACTTTGGACTCTCTTTCGTAGACGTGCTTCCCCCTCGCGATTTATGGACGCCTATCTTGCCTGTTGTTATAGACCACAAACTCATGTTCCCTCTGTGTGTGAAGTGTGCAGAAGAGAACAATGGCGATTGTGAACATTCACCCCACCAGCGTAAGATCAGAGGCGTATACACAAGCCCTGAACTGGACCTAGCCGTTCGCCATGGCTACAACATATTGAAGATATATGAGGTGTGGAGGTTTCAGAAGCTACCCAACCTTTTCAAACCGTATATAAACACTTTTTGAAAGATAAGGTTGAGGCGTCAGGCTACCCTCGAGGGGTTGATACCGAAGATGAAAAGTCGGCCTATATACAGAGTTACCGCGACCGTGAAGGTATACAGCTTGACCGTTCCCAAATTGTAAAGAACCCTAGCAAGCGCTTTAGTGCAAAGTTGTGCCTAAACAGTCTTTTGGGAAAATTTGCCCAGAATACAGCCAAGCGTAATGTACATTTAGCTCAAAGTTGTAGCGAAGTCTGAGATTATGCCAACGCTCACGATAAAGAGGTCATGGAAATCGTGAATGTAGGTAATACTTACATAATAAGGTACAACCGAACCGAATTGGCCACAGATACCTCAAGGGTTACAAGCATACCTGTAGCCAGCTTCACAACGGCATACGCACATATCAAACTTTGGGGCTTATTGCATTCTCTTGGACGGAGACTTCGCATACGCCGACTCTTTTGTCTCAACAGGACCAAAAACGTATGGGGTACGGGTGAGGGTAGGGGAGGATATGAAATATATCGTCAAGGCGAAGGGCATCAAGCTTAACCACGCGAATCGGCGAGCCGTTAACTTTGACTCGATGAAGGAGCTAGTGAGCTTAGATAATAATGACCGACCCCCCCACCTGGTTGTGGAAACTCACAATTTTCGGGCGCAGAAGCTGGGGGGCGTGAAGGAACTTAGGGGTACAAATGTGTGCCGTAACACCTGTAAGAAACGTTACCAGGTACCTGGTACCTACAGTATAATACAGTGCCCTTTGGGTACTGTATCAACTAGATGCTTACCTTGTAATGCTTACCCGTATTTAAACTATGTATGTGCCTGTTGCATCTTTTTATTATATGTTCTTTGTACCACTGTTTGCCATGCAAGTTTAACCATTTTCTGTGTATAGTATTTGTACTGATAATAAATTTCTTATTGTGTATTAGATTGCTTTTCATTCTAACAACCTTCATTATATTAGTTATGGGAAATAAAAGTTGTATATTTACATTCCTGTCATTTATAATGCACGGTATTTTTCTCCACAGCTTATTAATGACGTAAACTTAGTCTCAGTATTAATCCGTTTGTGTGCCAGCGATTCCACATGGCACCATCAACAAAAAGTATATGTATTTTCCTCAGACTAGATTCAATGGTTGCTTATGGCAACTGAGTATAAAAATTAGTTGTATAGCAACATCTGGTAGTTTTGGACATTGCCCTGAACATTTAGAACCCAAAAAGAGGTGCATAAACTATATGAAGGGGTACTCTCGTCTATAATGCAAAAAGTGTGCCCCATTACGTTTAACAAACGCCAAAACTACCTTAATGAATCGTAGCACTATGGTCCACCCTTGTGTTTAGCAAAGGCCAAATATTGTTATTATTTGTGCCATTCAAAGTGCCAAAGTTATGTTAGTGTCTCTTATTACATGATAGCATCAATGGAACCATATCACTTCTAGTGTAATTAATTATTTCGAAGTATAGTTTCGTTTCCATACCTATTTTAACATGTTTAATTGTTAAAATCGTTTTTTAGTTCGAAACAATAATTTGGGATAGAAAGGGTTCCTATTGCAGACACCATCGTTGCTCTATGCAATACATATCATTCAAATAAGTACCTACAGATCCGTATAAGCGCATGATGCTTTCCACATTCGGTAGTAATGACGCTAAGACAACCAATATTATTTTGAGACATTTTATAATCAAGGTTTTAATCTTCCTGCAAGCGTTTGAAGACCTTGCTAAGTATACATTCGCTTAGTATGAAAAGTTAAAATATGCCTACATGAATAACATGGTTGCTTATCTTCTCATAGTCAAATTTCAGTTGAACCCGATACATGTACCGATGTGTTGGGTGTTGAAATTCTTCTAGCTCATTTCAGTGTCGCTATTTTACTGAAGTTATTGCACAAACGAAAACAAATGATAAGAATATGTAATATAACAATTGATACAAAAGGCTACAAACAACGACTTATACGATGATGTTTGTTTAGGAAGTTCTGATAAAAGATGTACGAAAATTAAAAAAGATAGATGAAAGATTTAAAGCATAGCATAGGAGAGAGATTGGGAGGAAATAGAGATCTTAAAAGATAACGCGAAAATTTAAGAGTAAAGAGATCTGGTTCCGAGTGAAATTGTCAAGCATTAAATGGTTCATAGGTAAACAGTTTTTAAAACATGAACTATAGATGATGTGAAAACTTAGTGAAGATGCTCTCCTAGATTATCTTAAACAATGCATCGGTCAGAACAACTAATCTTTTACGCATATTGCGTTCATCGTTCTCTATGTTTCTTACCCCTTGTTGCGTATTTCTCTGTGATACATGAACTATATATTTGTCGCGGATAAAACATGGCGGTAGGACGCCTCAGTAAATATGTAAATAATCTGTTGCGGAACTCGACACATTTAAAATTGATGGTACGGCTATTAACGTTATATATACATACAGAATATCAATCTGGTGTGTGAGAATGTTTACTCCCCCAGCAGATAAAACTAACGGGGACCGCGAACACGTCGGAACGCTGTGTAAAAAGTACTCGAATATTTGTTTGTCTGTTTTTGTCTGTTTTTGTTTGTTTGTTTTTGTCTGTTTTTTGTTTGTCTCATGAAAGAACCCCACAGGACAGGAGGATTTTTTCTCGTGAAAGAAGGTTATGATAAACCCCTTTTTTAAGGAGGAAGGCTAGGATGAATCCTTTCTTGAATTTTTTTCTTGTTTGAAGGAAGGCGAAGACGAATCCTTTTTTTTTTTTTCTTATTTGAAAGAAGGTGAAGACGAATCCTTTTTTTTAATTTAATTTTTTTAAATTTAATTTTTTTTAAATTTAATATTTTTATTTTTTTCAAGGAGGATGGGGCCCTGCAGGGGACCCTCAAGGGGCAAATGCCCTTCATTAACGACGGTGAGACCCCATAACTGGGTTAGGAAATTAAGTAAGGGGGCCCCTCATAACGAAGGCGAAGGCCTTCAGGGGCCCCTCAAGGGGCAGGATTCAAAGGACCCCAAATTCCTCGTCCATTTTGCCATCATACTACTATCATGGAAAGATAGCGAAAGTGTTTAACACTGTCATAAAAGGTGGACGTAATTGCTGCGTGCGAGCAGCCAGGAAATACAAGGCAGCAGATTGCTAAGCAGTTTGGAGTGAGCAGGCAGATGGTCAATTTAATTTGGAAGCAAAGAAGTGATCTTTAGATTCGGTTTCAGAGTGGACAAGGAAACGCCAATGAGAAACGAAATCGTTCAGGAAAATTTTCAGAGCTTGAAGAAGTCCTTTTTCTATGGTTCAGGGAAAAGCGGACACAAGGCGTTCTTCCAAGTGGGGTTTTGCTTCGTCGAAAGGCCGCGGATCTTGCCCAAACTATGAAAATCGAAGGTTTTCAGCCAAACGACGGGTGGTTCACACGATAGAAAGCAAAGTACAACATTGTTTACAAAGTTGAACACGGAGAGAAAAAATCTACAGATGTTACCGTCAGAACAATGGCTTAGTGAAAAACAGTCAGCAATTCTATAAGCAAGAGGACGTTTTCAATGCTGATGAAACGGCACTTTTCTGCTTTTCTTCAAACTTCTCGATTCTCGTGGTTACGTTGAACGTGGTTCAAAGGTGGAAGGAGAAAAGCTGCTTAAGAATCGAATCACAATTCTTGTCTGTGCAAACGTGACAGAATCTGAAAAAAGGCCCTTGTTCGTGGTAGGAAAAGCTAAGCGTCCGCGTTGCTTTCCTAAAGATTTGACAAAGCTCCATGTCTCTTTCGACAGTTAGGTAAATACAGGGATGACGGGAAACATATTCGAGCCATGGCTTTACAAATGAGATAAAGAACTCGCAAAAAAGAAGAGAAAAATATGCTTGCTTATGGACAATTGCGCAATTAACCCTGCGGATGTTTCCCTGCAAAACATAAAGCTTGAATTTCTTCCCTCAAACACAACATCTGTTATGCAGCTGATGGACATGGGAATCATCAGGAACCTCAAGGCTCACTACCGTTCCGTATTGCTTCAGCACATTATAGATAAGATCGACACAGATCCAAAGGTTTCATTTGAAGAACTAAGAAAGAAAATTGATCTTCTGAGAGCAGTTACCGTCATTGCTGAAGCATGGAAACTGGTGCGAACAGAGACCATCGCAAATTGTTTCAGAAAAGGAGGCTTCCAGTTGCAGGCTGTAGATGACTACCGAAATGATGCGACTGATGTCACTGTTCTGTTGATCCGTTAGACGGTGTTACAATTCCTGAGCACTTAAGCACGGGGTCTTGTAAACAGGTTTTTGACGTGGAAAAAGAGATGCAGACCCACGGAGAACTCAGTGACGAAGAGTTGATAAAAGAAGTAAAAATGGAAAAGGATGCAAAAATCCCAAAAATGGACTTAGAAGAAGAAGAGGACGATAAAGGAGAGAACCCACCTTCAACGAAGGAAGTCGTTGATGCACTTACAGTCCTTCGACGATTTTCAACTTTGGAAGGAATTGAAATGTCTGAAGGTCGCCTTAATCCAAGAGCCTGTGGAGGAACAACTAAGGAAGGAGAGGGGAACAAAGCGAGTGCAGGCAACACTTGATGCGATGTTTAATGCGTGACTTTATTTTCATGTTATGTTCGTTTTAAAATGTGTTTTAAATATGGATTAATTAATAAATATAGTGTGTGAATTTATTTTGATGTAATATTTGTTTTAAAATGTGTTTTAAATATGGATTAATTAATAAAGATTATAATACATAAAAAACTGTTTTAAAATTTCTTTTTCATAACTTTCTCTGAGACAAGAGCCATCCTTCGGATATAGTGTCCCGACGGAAATAGTGTCTTTATGGCCTGGAACCGGATGAGACACGATAACCGTCTTCCTCTCTCTCTCTATCTATATATATATATATATATATATATATATATATATATATATACATATATACATATATATATATGTATACACAGTACGTTTCCAATTGAATTTGATATTTCATGAATTTTCGGGAAAATTTAAAATTCGACAAATATACAGGGTGTACCTAGAGTCAGGATCTATTTTTGTGAAGCACTTGGAAATTATATGGAATTCAATCATAAAATGATAAAGTGGTAACATTTATTAAATAATTAAGAGTAGGATTCGACGTGACGCCCATCAGTATCCCTGCACAGCTCAAATCGTTCCGCAGCATTTCTAAACACATTCTGGAGCATTTGCGGGGTTATGTTATCTGCAGCAGTTCGTATACGTAAGTTTTCAAGACTCGTAATCTTCGTCTGATAGACGTGCGATTTGATAAAGCCCCATGCAAAGAAATCTAAAGTGGTTAAATCTGGTGATCTCGCTGGCCAAGGTCTGTTGCTTCCGCGTCCGATCCAGCAATTTGGAAAACGTCCATTTAGATAATCCTGAACAATTTTGGCATAGTGACAAGGAGCACCATCATGTTGATAGACGACGGTACTAACAATCCTATCCCGTCGTCTATCAACATGATGGTGCTCCTTGTCACTATGCCAAAATTGTTCAGGATTATCTAAATGGACGTTTTCCAAATCGCTGGATCGGACGCGGAAGCAACAGACCTTGGCCAGCGAGATCACCAGATTTAACCCCTTTAGATTTCTTTGCATGGGGCTTTATCAAATCGCACGTCTATCAGACGAAGATTACGAGTCTTGAAAACTTACGTACACGTATCCGAACTGCTGCAGATAACATAACCCCGCAAATGCTCCAGAATGTGTTTAGAAATGCTGCGGAACGATTTGAGCTGTGCAGGGATACTGATGGGCGTCACGTCGAATCCTACTCTTAATTATTTAATAAATGTTGCCACTTTATCATTTTATGATTGAATTCCATATAATTTCCAAGTGCTTCACAAAAATAGATCCTGACTTTATGTACACCCTGTATTTGAATTTCGATATTTACAATTCGTCTTCAAAAATGTTTATATTCGACAATATTATTTCGATTTTCAGCGGCAGAACGTCTGCAGATTCAAGAAGATATTAATAAATTATTCGAGTTGGCGGAAATTTGGCAAATGAACTTTAATATAAATAAATGTAAAATGTCGCATATCGGTAGAAACAATGTTAAAGAAAAGTATTTTATGCGCGACAACGCACTAACGAGTCGTTACGGGAAGAGAAAGATTTTGGTATTATTATTGTTGCCGACACTCTTAAACCGAGTAAGTAATGTATCGAAGCGGTCAAAAAAGCCAATAGAGTATCTCCATCATTGTTGCAGAAAACAATGTTTACATTATATAATTCTTCAGCACGCTCCCAACTGGAATACTGCGTTAAATCCTGGTCCCCAAATTTACGACAGGACATAGACAGAATGGAGAGAGAGTGCAGCGACCGGCTACTAAGATGATTCCTAGACTTAGAAATAAATCATATAAGCTGCTGCTGCTGCTGCTGCTGCTGCTGCTGCTACCCGTTTAAAAACGTTAAATTTATTCTCACTCGTAAAAAGGAGAATTCGAAGAGATTTAATAATTCGACGAGATTTAATCGAAGTGTTTAAAATGATTAAAGGTTTTGATAATGTCGACGCCGAAAAATACTTCACCTTCGGGAATGCGGATAGAACTCGCGGTAATGGTCTGAAATTAGTGAGTAAACATTTTAATTCTAATGAAGCTAAACGTACTCTGCGTGATGTCGTCTCATCTCATTAACTCTTTGCGCATGAACGACGAAACTTTGCGGTTGATGAGATTGCGAACTAAGTATTCATTAATATGATTCACAATACGAATTATAACTCAACTAGGCTTAAAGTTAAACTGGCTTTCGCTACCAATTTCGTAATTATATAACCAGAGTAAAGTCCTCGTTATTATTATTATTATTTCCACAGATTTACTGTTGTAACAACGAGGTAACTGGGAGCCAACCCTTCACATTACTCTGGACAGAGTATCTGGTTGAAATCTGAGAAATTTCTTGTTCAATCGATGGGGATTCTCTTTAAACACTACCTTTTAGATAACCCCACATATAAAAGTCACAGGGGTTTAGATCTGGTGATATTGGTGGCCATGATATGCATTCCTTTATCATAAATTGCAGGAAATCATCGAAAGGATCGGGCAAGTGACACTTAAACATCGTGATGTCCTCTCATATCTATATATATATATGAGAGGACATCACATAGAGCATGTGTTACACTAGGAGACTAATTGCCCATGTGTGGAGAAGGTCCAGTAAAAGTCATTCTTTTATTTCAGTTAATACAAACCTTTTCAAGCGCCAGATGTTTAAAAAAAATCATCCGATATATGTGTATGTATTACCAACATTCTAAATATGAGTTTATCCCACATATTAATGAAAGATGTTGACAGAACTAACCCTCGTTAGTGGGAAAATTAAAATGGCTTTCAAATTCAAACTCTAACACTAAAAACTTATCAAATGGGACTTGTATCAGTTATTTAGCGTGTATAGGGAAAATATAGGCTTACAAACCTTCATCTTTCATTTTTCTATTCGCCCAGTTTGCCCAGTTTGCCCAGTTTCTACGCTCGTTAACATCATTAAGACTTTTCGACGGAGATGAGAGCACCATCTAACGCCCTTTGCGGAGTAGTTACTGAAACGTAAGGTTTTCTGGACCACGTTTCTCTTAAAGCGACGTTGACTTCCCTTAATGGGACTAAAGGGTCTATCTCATTTAACACTAAAATAAAGTCCATTTTATTATCAATCTTTGGTAGTCTACCTCCAGATGGTAGCGATCTATGCATAGACCCTGTATTCGCATACTTCTTGAAGATTGACCAAGCCGTTGCCCTTTTAACATTAAGGGTCTCTCCGACTGTTACGTAATTCTTCTTCTTTATCACAAGCACTTATTATCCTCTCCTGATCTTCATTAGATACCCGTGCATAGCGCCTTCGTGGGATTGTGTTCCGTTACGAGTGAAATCTAAAAGTAAATACATATTCATAACCATAGGCGGATCCAGAGGGGGCGCCGGGGGGTTTAATTGAAGCAACGTGGACATGAGCATTCAAACGTTTTATCTAATTTCGTTTAACCAGGATGTATGGAGCCTCCAAATTGTATGGGGCCCCGTTGCTTCAATTAAGCCCCCTGGCATCCTTTCTGGATCCGCCTATGTTCAAAACGGACTGTAGATGATGTTATAAATACAGTAATCAGTTGGTTGGTTGGTTAGATTGGAAAGTGTAGTAATTAGGTGTTTATATCAAGCGTTAATATACCCTTGGCGTAAGCAGAGTTGGGTTCGTAGCCTAAACATGAATAATTTCTCGACATATTTAACATGATACTAACACGTTAGACTGATAAATTGGCGATGTAACGTGACAGAGATTTGATAAGAATTCGTGTATGTCGAATATAACTTAGGTTTCTCCAAATTATATTCATCATTTGCGAAGAATTTTTTTTTACAAAAATTTATAAAAAATTTATGAAATTCAATCGGATAAAGCTGTACACACACACACACACACACATATATATATATATATATATATATATATATATATATATATATGTATATCGATATATCTATATATATGTTACAGGGAATCTGTGTAACTAGGGATTTCATGAAATCCCTAAAATGTTCAGGGATTTCATGTAAGGTTAGGACGTGATATTTTCGTTGGTTTTAACGAAAATATCGCGACTTAACCTAACCAATCGTCAAGGGCATACAGTTGACCTAACCGGGCATTCAATAATTTTCCCGTAGAGCTGTAACATATATATATATATACAGGGTGGGCCGTAAGTTTCCATACATAGGAAAAATAAACATTTTGTTATGGACAACCATTTTTATTTATATAATATGCTCTACATGGTTGCCATTGTTTTGAAAACACATTTCAATACGTGTTCCACACTGTTGATGAACACGCATTAGCACAGTTGACGTTATGCTTGTAATGGCGTTGGTGATACGTTCCTTTAGATGATTTATGTCTCGTATCTTTTCCTGATACACCATGGCCTTCAAGTGCCCCCAAAGATAGAAATCAAGGGGGGTGAGATCTGGGGATCTGGGAGGCCACTCCACAGGACCACGCCGACCAATCCAAGCATCCGGAAACTGCTGATCCAAATACCGACGCACGTGAAGACCATAATGAGGTGGAGCTCCATCTTGCTGGAAGTAAACTGGGAAGTTACCTTCCTCGTTTAGCAGGGATGGGAAAATCTCTTCTTGCAACATGTTAAGATACCTTTCGGCATTAAGATTTCCACTGACAAAAATTGGTCCAATAATTCTGTCACCCCATATCCCGGCCCACACCATCACTTTACCGGCACCTTGCATCTTCGTCGGACTCAGCCAGTTAGCGTTAGCATTACTCCAATAACGTATGTTTTGCCGATTAACCTCTCCATTGACGTAAAAATTTGCTTCATCAGTAAACAAGATCTTACGTCAAACGCATATTCTTAGGGTATCTGAAACTAAAAACAAACGTTTAATTTTTCCTATGTATGGAAACTTACGGCCCACCCTGTGTATATATATATATATATATATATATATATATATATATGAAAATCATCATATATATATATATATATATATATATATATATATATATATATATATATATATGATCTGAATTTCACACCTAAACACGTGAAATCAATGAATGATGCAAACCCACAAGGAAAAGGAACAATTATTCCAAGGTCATTCGTGTATTTATTTTTCCTTTTCCTTGTGGATTTTCTATCACATATATACTGTATTCATATACCTTTCCTTTCAACCTTTCAAATGTTGCGTGCGATGATTCCTCATTTCACGAAGGTCAAGCTTATCGCCCTTCCTCTCGAGTTGGCCTGGTGAAGTAGTGAGTTGGTTTCTTGTACTCTCCACCTCACATAGCCAGGTACGCCAGGCTCATCGGGGATTGTTCTGAGTCAGAGACTAATCTTCTTTTGAAGATGTCCACTGCAACACCACTCGTGTTCCTTAGGTCTTTGGGCAGCTGATTAAAGTTTTGGTCCTCTCACAACAAAACTACTTTCTTTCAGGGTTAAGGATGTTCCCTCTCTAGCCTTATATACAAGGTGTACATAAAGTCAGGATCTATTTTTGTGAAGCACTTGGAAATTATATGGAATTCAATCATAAAATGATAAAGTGGTAACATTTATTAAATAATTAAGAGTAGGATTCGACGTGACGCCCATCAGTATCCCTGCACAGCTCAAATCGTTCCGCAGCATTTCTAAACACATTCTGGAGCATTTGCGGGGTTATGTTATCTGCAGCAGTTCGTATACGTGTACGTAAGTTTTCAAGACTCGTAATCTTCGTCTGATAGACGTGCGACTCGATAAAGCCCCATGCAAAGAAATCTAAAGGGGTTAAATCTGGTCATCTCGCTTCACAAGTCTGTTGCTTCCGTGTCCGATCCAGCGATTTGGAAAACGTCCATTTAGATAATCCTGAACAATTTTGGCATAGTGACAAGGAGCACCATCATGTTGATAGACGACGGGGATAGGATTGTTAGTACCGTCGTCTATCAACATGATGGTGCTCCTTGTCACTACGCCAAAATTGTTCAGGATTATCTAAATGGACGTTTTCCAAATTGCTGGATCGGACGCGGAAGCAACAGACCTTGGCCAGCGAGATCACCAGATTTATGATTGAATTCCATATAATTTCCAAGTGCTTCACAAAAATAGATCCTGACTTTATGTACACCCTGTATATATATATAGAAGAAACGCAGAGACATTTCACAGCCAAGATTGATGGCTGCAAAGAACTCAACTACTGGGAAAGACTACGTAAACTAAATCTGTACTCCCTGGAAAGAAGAAGAGAGAGGTACACCATAATCTACATATGGAAAATGATCGAAAAACTGGTACCGAACCTCAAACTAAACCCCATCACCATCCAAACAACGCTGGAAAATAGGAAAGGCAGAATGTGTAGTGTTCCCAAATTAAAGGCCCGACAAGGGACTTCCTCAACTCTGAAGGAAAATAGCTTGGTTGTCAGGGGGCCAAGAATTTTCAACCAGCTTCCAAAGGACCTCAGAAACTTTACAGGGGTCAAAGTTGAAGTCTTCAAGAGAAGACTAGATGCTTGGCTCAGGACGGTACCTGATGAGCCGGGTGTACCTGGATATGTACGGTGGAGAGCGCAAGAGAGCAACTCACTTCTCCACCAAGCCAGGACTAGAGGCGGGGCCAACAGCTTGACCTCCGTGTGAAGAGAGACCAACGCACGAAACAACATAAGGTTCATAAGGTAAGGTGTATATATATATATATATATTACATATATATATATATACACAGTATATATATATGATACACACAGACCGTGCATGGAACAAGGAACTCTTCTGGGTAAATTAAATCCACTATAGTTCGAGTAATGGTAAATGACAAACACTATAGTTGTTTCTTTTTCATGATATATATATATATATATATATATATATATATATATATATATATATATATATATATATATATATATAATAATTACATGTCATATACTATTCATTACATTCACTGACTGGATGTATGATAAAGGAATGCGGGACAGGAGACTACACACTGATGAAACATGGTTCAATTTCGAACATACCTTATGGATGTGCTCCACTTGGAACGAGAGTAAACAGAGTCGTTTCTTCACACAAGGGACGAAATATGAGTGTCATAACTGCCAGGGATAAAGATGTAGGTTTAATGTATTCTAAAACAATGTTTGGTTGCGTGACCAAGGAAGTGTTTTTTAATTATTTGCTCAATTTATGTAAGGGGTTCCAAAAAACTTTAGCCCCCCATTTGCAGCTTACATGTTTACTTATATCGAAATAGTTTTTAGTGATTATAAAAATATATAAAATTCTTTATTTATTGAAGGTATTAAAGTTACTCTAGCTGATAAAGTGATAATATAATGGCTTCTCAATTAATTGGTGATTCGGAGAGGCAACGTGTGATAGATCGCATACGAGCAATAACATTTCGGGAAGCTCGTGATGCTGGAGCCACCTTTATAACACGTTCATGGGTTGCCAAAAAGTTGCGAAGAAGTGAGGACTTCGTCAAAAGAAATTGGAATAAAACTTTGGATGAATGTGAAATGGATACAACCAAATCTGGGCGCCCAAATTTGCCACTCTCTCAGGAAACAAAGGACATCATTGAAAGCGGTACGCGTAAGCGGAAAAACAGCTGTGCTAAACTTTCTAGAGAGATCGAATTGTTGAGAGGAAAGATCGTTAGTGGTGAGATCATTCGACTGTACCGTCATAGGCAAGGTTTAAAGCCTTGGCATGAACTTCCAAAGCCAAGAAAACTCAACTTAACATCGATGACAGAATATGGTTTGCCCATTATCTTGAAGATTGGGATGTGGATGATTTCATGCATTTAGCTGTCTCCGATGAATTTTTTGTTTACGTAACACGTCGGCCTAACTACCAAAATGATCGAGTGTGGGCCACAACACCAGATGAAATCGATGACAATGAACATTATCGCGAATTATTAAAAAGTCCAGACTGTGTTGGTGTGTTTGTTTTGTTCACTGCAAAGAAGCCCATGTGGGTGCTGAAGCCAAATGGTCAGAGTTGGGATGGACAGTATTTTCGTGATATTATTCTATCCCAGCATGTCATTCCTTTTCTAAGAAACCCAAACAATGTTATGGATGTCGATCAGGTCACACTTCTGCACGATAAGGCCCCATGCTTTAAGGCATTAGCCACTCAACAGTTGTTGCGGAACAATGAGATCGATTTCTTTGGAAATGAAGAATGGCCAGGAAATTCTCCTGACCTGAACGTCTGTGAACACATTGGATCAGTTATAAAGGACAAGGTTGAATGTCTCTTGTTTCAAGAACCTGCAGCAAATCGATTTTCGAAGGATGCAATGACGCAACACATTGAAACTGTTTTAGCAAATTTGCGTAACGATCAAGATCTATTCACGTCACTTTTGGCAAGCTACCCAAAGCGAATTCAGGCTGTTTTGGAAGCCAATGGCGGGAACACCAAGTTTTAATTGTTTCTCATTAAATGCAGGATTAAATTCTCTATTGTAAGGTATGTTTAGTTTTACTCTACCTCTATGGTTTAGGCCATGGGCGGGGGGTCTAAGTTTTTTTGGAGCCCCGTATAGTGTAGCGTTAGGAGGAGAACGAGCGTATCTCATTATATATAATGACGCAATACATAATGGATTGAGTCGTTGATCAGCTCACCAATCCCATAATGTATTTACCTCCTCTATTCTCCATTCCTCAATCCTATTGATAATTGTTTCTCAGTTCATAAAATGAGAGCTAAGAATCAGATCGCCGGTCTCCAGAAAGGCATCGAAAACGTGGAAGAAGCGAAAAATCGTGGAATGAGAATAGAATAACCTTTATTAATTAATGAGCTCCCTCGAATGGAGGGAAAGGCTATTTTGGAGAGACAAGTTAATGATAATCAACAGATTATCGATAATCAGTTGGTTCAAAATTGTTATACAAATCCTGAAGCTTACTTAAAGATGAAACTAAATATGGAAATGTTGACTCGAAACTGAACCAGTCTTTTCTTGCGTCCGTAAAGGTTTTTGCAACGTTTGCTTCTATTTAAGTTCAAATTAAGTTTGATAACTACTGTAAATATATTAAAATGCTGAACATTTTTGCTTCACTTACTGATATGCGTAGGCAAATGCTGAAGTAATATGAAAATTGTCGAATATGCGCGACAGTTTGTCGAAATTAGGTGAGTAAAGCCTAAAACAAATGTCAAAAGCCGAAACCTCTTGCAAAAAATGTCTAATATTAATGACATTGCCGAAATGTAAATAATTGATGTCGAATTGCGTTACATTGGTGAATTTGATTGTAGTTGTCGTAAAAACAATGATCTATGTCGAATTTAAATGAGTATTGTCGATTTAGACATTGAAATTTCGCTTGGAAAAGAAAAATGTAGAAAATAAGTTCAAAACTTTTCGAAATTTATCCAAATTTAATAATATATTATATATATATATATATATATATATATTATATATATATATATGCGATGAATTTCACAATTAAACATGTGAAATGAATGAATTATGCAAACCCACATCATGTGTAAAAAAGGGGTCACTGTGTATATATATATATAATATACAGGGTGATCCAAACGTCACTGTGCACCTACCGTAGACGATGAGTATTTTCAGAGAGTCCCTGTACATTAATACAAATACATTTCTCATACTTACTTAAGTTACAACAAATGTAGGAAATGGCCCCCACGTGCTTGTAGACACGCATCTACACGTCTTATCTTGTTTGCAAAGACACGCGACAATTCAATTGGAGGGATGTTCGTCTACGGTAGGTGCACAGTGACTTTTGGCTCACCCTTTATATATATATATATATATATATATATATATAAAACGATAATATCAAATTTTGGAAATTTGTTAAAATCAAACGGGTGTCAAAAGTGTCCTCCCTCCGACAATCGATGGAGTGTCGGGGGAGGATGAAATTGCAAAGCTGTGAAAAAACTACTACTCTAACATTCTTAACAGTGTGAGTAGGGATAATCTTAAGATAGATTGTAGCGAAATGCCTGTGGGAGGGACAAGGGAAAATATTTTTATATCAGTTCCTGAAGTAAAGAGGTTAATTAAAGAGTTAAAGACTGGTTCTGCGTCAGGGATAGATGACCTATCGAATGAGCCCTTAAAATATGCCAATGACGTAGTATGTCTGCATATATCATTGCTCTTATCAACCATGCTCGCTCATAGCCATGTCCCTGCAGAGTTCGTGACGGTATATATCTTGTCCATGGTCAAAATTAAGTATGGAGACATTCTGTCCAGCAATAATTACAGGCCTATTGCTGTCGCTTCCTGCTTCTCGAAACTACTAGAAAAACTCTTGTTACGCCGACTAAATGATTTCCTATGGACATCTCCTAATCAGTTTGGCTTTAAAAGGTCCCACTTAATTGACCTGTGTATCTAAATACATTGACAGTAATTCAACTATTTACAGCTGTTTCCTAGATATAAGTAAGGCATATGATAGAGTGAACCACAACATTTTACTTAAAAAACTAGAAGACAGGAAGGTTTCCATGTACATATTAAATTTATTGAAATTTTGGTATTCCCACCAATCTTTTACCGTTAGGTGGGGCAATGTACTATCCGAATGTTTTGGCTCCTCTTGCGGGGTGACACAAGGCTCCTTGCACTCCCCTATGTTGTTTAATGTGTATATTGACGAATTAATTGCTTCACTTAATGAAGCAACAGTGGGATGTTGTAGAGATAACACAAGGATATATAACTTAATTTATTCCGATGATATGGTGTTAATAAGTCCCTCTGTTAAAGGACTGGATCGGCTACTAAAAGTCTGCGAAGTGTATTCGCAGAAACATGATATTCTTTTTAATGTTACAAAAACTAAGGTTTACAATTTCATCCTGAACGTTATAATCAGCCAGTTGACATTAGGTTTAAAGTGAATGGTGAAGTAATTGAGGAAGTACAAGAGTTTAAGTATTTGGGTCAAACTATTACCAGCTCCTTGAGTGATGACTCCGATATAAGAAAACAATCTCGAAGCCTTTGTGCTAAAGCGAATATGGCTATAAGGAACTTTCCGTTCTGTACAAATGAAGCTAAAGACACTCTCTTTCGTACTTTCTGCAGTAATATATACGGACAGCAACTTTGAGTGAATTATAAAAGAGTTTCTGGCAGAACTCTAAATTTGCTGTACAACAGGTCTTTTAGACTCTTACATAAATTACCTCGAGATATGTTTACTACCCGCAATGTCCCGAGCTTCCCAGAGGTAACAAGACGTGCTCAATACAGTCTAATGCAAAGAATTAAAAAAACAACCAACCCGATTATCTAAGCTGTCCATGAGTCCTGCCGTTTATCCTCTAAGCTATGAACTTCTTGCTACGAAAACGTCTGTCTGTAGCTCCACTTAATTTCGACATTACTGTATTATTTCTAATCGTGTATATTTTTATCCTTAGTATGTGAAATGTCATTGTATTAATAACATTTGTCGTCTGGACTATAGTCTGCCAATAAACATTTTCATTTTCATATACATATATAATATATATACATATATATATATATATATATACACATATATATACACAGTATATATTGAATGATGATAACGAAGATAATGTCTGATGATGTCTGTCCGCTTATATACACCTCTAAACGGCTACGGGTAATCTCCACCAACTTTAGTATACGCATTAAGGGAGCCTCGGGGAAGGTTTTAGTAACACACCTGCCCCTCCCAGTTCCTCCAGCTGGGTTGTGTTACCGGTTGCTTTTGCTGCGCAAGACCCAGCAAACATTCTAGTGTGTATATATATATATATATATATATATATATATATGTGTGTGTGTGTGTGTATGTGTGTGTGTGTTCGCCCGCAAAGTACAATAATGCTAACATTCGTTTTGACATCTTCATTAAACATTCAAAAATCGTTCTTTGAAAGCATCAAAAGACAAACCCTCTACAAAAAATGGATCCAGTTTGGAATCTCTAAAATTAACATTCCATGGTCTTTTCGAGTTGAGGAACAACAGCGAATGTTTTTTTCTTCCTACTGTATTTAGTGATGAAAAGGTAATTTCCTTAAAAAATTTCATCATTTAATTCGGTGCTGGTTAAGTGTGCGGTCTACCTAGCTTTTAGTTAGCCTTATAAGGCTAACTAATGAAACTATCACGACTTAACCTAACCAATCGTCAAGGGCGTACAGTTGACCTAACGACTGGTTAGGTTAAGTCGTGATATTTTCGTTAGTTAGCCTTATAAGGCTAACTAAAAGCTAGGTAGACCGCACACTTAACCAGCACCATTTAATTCTTTGTACTAAGAAACAATGTAATTTTAAGGAAATTTCTTTGTAAGAAAGAATTTCTTATGTTATGAAATTGCGCATTTGACAACCGTTCTCTGACAGTTAAGACAAGTTATATATATATATATATATATATATATATATATACAGTATTCCTGAGGATGTCATTAGACGAAAGCGCTTGAGCACCCCTTTGTGTTTCTTTTTCCTTCGTGGTTTTATTCATCATATATATATATATATATGTTGTCCCCCAAAATGTGGCCACCTTTTTCACCGTGTGAACAAAACTACAATTGCAAGGATAATGAAATGAAACGGAAATCATATTAAATCCTTTATATTGTTGTTCTTAAAATGAGGGGAAGTTTATTTTAATCGGATAAGTAGTCTTTTTACAAATTCAACTTGGAAAAATTACTGTTAAAATATAAAGTTGACAAGGAGGGTAAGTAGAGACTTAGCTGAACATTTAAGAAGCTTACAATGACCATAAAAAATTGAATAGAACATTAATCCAGCGAGTGTTCAATGTGTCCTCCATTATCATCAATGGCCAAGGGTAACTTTGTGAGCCACTGCACACTGTTGAGATTTTTTTTTTTTAAATTGGCAGACATTTTTGTTTTTAAGATGTTCTCAGCGCTTAAAAGTGATTTTCAACAAATTGATTTAGGCTAATTAATTAATGCAACTGATATAAGTATATGAAAAGAATTAGCAAAATAGATAAAACCTATCTTAGAGAAGTTAAAAATGATTAATTATATAAAATAAACAACAATTAAGATAAAATAATTTACAAAATTAACAATCCATTAAATTCTTCATCATTTGTGACTTCTTAGGCCTCACTTTCTTCATACATCACCAAAGGATCACTCCTGCATAGCAAATAATGAAGTATATCATCTTTCATATTGTCTCTGAGTAATTTTCAGTAGTCCGAAAAATGCGTTCTGAAGTAAGGCATATCTTTTTTGTATGAATAACAAGAAACCTTGAAAAGAAATTTACAATAATAACGTACAATCCTAAGACCCAACCCGAGGGTAAGGCAAGCCAGCCTTGTTCTCGGCCGGTCCCAAGTCCGGATAAATGGGGAGGGTTGGCGTCAGAAAAGGCATCCGGCCATAAAAACCCAGCCAAAACCACAATGGTGAGTCTTCAACACGAAAATGCGATGACGGCTAGGGCGTACCCCGTAGGCGACGTACAGAGACCTCGCCCGACCTCTGTGGTGAGGCGAGGGCTACCGCACCAAGAGCGGGTGCGGCTAACGAAGCGAGCTCGGGTGGACCTGAGAATTGCGACGCTGAATGTTGGAAGCATGACTGGCAGAGGAAGAGAGATTGTGGAGTTGATGAAGAAGAGGAGAGTTGGGGTGTTGTGTGTACAAGAAACACGCTGGAAGGGGAACAAAGCAAGAGAACTCAGTGAGGGATATAAATTGTTCTACAGTGGGGCGTCGGTTGAGGGAAGGAATGGTGTGGGTATTGTATTGGCGAAGGAATTGAAGGATAGCATAGTGGAAGTAAAGCGAAGAGGAGATAGACTGGTGACTTTGAGAATGAATTATGGGAAACATGTACTCAATATAATCAGTGCATATGCACCCCAAAGTGAATGTCCGGACGACGTTAAGGAAGCATTCTGGAGGTTATTGGAGGAAGAAATGGAGAGTATTGCGGAGGACGAAAGAGTGGTGTTGGGCGGGGATATGAATGGACACGTTGGTGATCATAACGATGGAGTGGTCAGAGTGCACGGTGGTCATGGCTATGGAGAGGCAAACGTGGACGGTGAGAGAGTGTTGGATATGGCTGTATCGTTTGATCTAGCGATTGTAAATACGTTTTTCAGAAAGAGGGAGGAACATGTTATTACGTACAAGAGTGGAGGCAGAACATCGCAAATTGATTTCATACTGTATAGAAGGGCGCAATTGGCCGAGGTGAGGGACTGCAAAGTTATTCCAGGAGACGATGTGACGCCACAACACCGGTTGGTAGTCATGGATGTGATGTTGAAAAGAGGAAGAAAGACCCGAGGAACAACAGTGAGGAGAATTAGGTGGTACAAACTGAGAGAGGAGGGGAAGAAACGGGAATTTAGAGAGAGAGTGTTGAGTGAAATCCATGTTGATGAACAGAATGTACAGGATTGGTGGGTACATAATGCGAATGTCATGAGAACGGCAGGTAGAGACATATTGGGGGAAACATCAGGTAAAGTGTAGGAAGATAAGGAAGGATGGTGGTGGAGTGATGAGATCCAAAGAGCACTACGAAGTAAGAGAGAAACTAAGAAGTTATGGGAAGAATCGAGGAGTGAAGAGTGTAAGGTGGTATATAAAGAAGCAAAGAAACAGGCAAAGAGAGCAGTGGCGAGAGCAAAGGCGGAGGCATATCGGCAGATGTATGGGGATTTAGAGGATCGTGAAGGACAAAAGAAGATATACAGATTGGCTAAGAGCAGAAATAGAGCGACAAAAGACTTTACACAGGTAAAACAAATTAAGGGAAGGGAGGGGGCGGTGCTGCAAAGAGATGAAGAGATAAAGGATAGATGGAAGGAATATTTTGAGGAATTATTAAATAAAGAAAACCCAAGATCTTTCTATGAGGATGGATTACCAAATGTAGCTATGACAGAACAAGTGGGGAGGATGGAAGTGAGTCGTGCTCTGAATAGGATGAAAAATAACAAAGCGACTGGCCCAGACGAGATACCAGCCGAGGCATGGAAGGCACTGGGAGATGAGGGGGTGGATCTGGTGTGGGATCTAATGCAGAAGTTGTTTGACCAGGAGGTGATTCCGGATGAGTGGCGGACCAGCATCATAGTGCCTATATTCAAAGAGAAGGGAGATGTACAAGATTGCACGAATTATAGAGGGATCAAGATAATATCACATACAATGAAGATATGGGAGCGATTAGTGGAGAGTAGGTTGAGAGACGAAGCGGAAGTGTCAGTGGAACAGTTTGGATTTATGCCGGGAAGGAGAACGACAGATGCAGTTTTTGCATTGAAACAGTTGGCAGAGAGGTACAAAGAGGGGCAGAAGGCGTTGCACATGGTTTTTATTGACTTGGAGAAGGCATATGATAGGATACCACGGCAGGAAGTTTGGAGATGCTTAAGGGAAAAGATGGTACCGGAGAAGTATGTTAAACTGATCAAGGGGATGTACAGGGGAGTAACAACTAAGGTGAGGAGTAGCGTGGGTGTGTCAGAGAGCTTTGAGGTGGAAGTTGGTCTGCACCAAGGATCAGCTTTGAGCCCCTTCCTTTTCAATGTGGTATTCGATGTGTTGACGGACAGGATTAGAGGGGAGGCGCCGTGGTGCATGATGTATGCAGACGATGTTGTGCTGAGTGGGGAGACGAAAGAGGAGGTGGAGCAGCAGTTGGAAAATTGGAGAGAGGCGTTGGAAAGTAGGGGGATGAGAATTAGCCGAAAGAAGACCGAATATATGAGATGTGATGTGCAGCAGGACCAAGGAGGGGAAGTGACATTGAGTGGAGAGCGTGTTAAGACGGTGGAGTATTTTAAATACTTGGGGTCAACAGTGGATGCAGAGGGGGGAGCAGAGAGAGAGATAAACTGTAGAATACAGTCGGGGTGGAAGAACTGGAGAGACGTATCAGGGGTGCTCTGTGATAAGAGGGTCCCAGTGAAACTGAAGGGAAAGGTATTCAAAACAGTGGTGAGGCCGGCAATGTTGTATGGAATGGAGACTGTGCCAATGAAGAAGAGCAATGAAAGAAAAATCGATGTGGCTCAAATGAAGATGTTGAGATGGATGTGTGGAGTGACGAGGAGGGATAGGGTCAGAAATTAGCATATAAGAGGAACAGTGAAGGTGGCGGAAGCATCTAAGAAGGTGCAGGAGGCCAGGCTGAGGTGGTATGGACACGTCAGGAGAAGAGAGGAGGAGTATGTGGGGCGCAGAGTGCTGGAGATGGAGTTGCCGGGACGGAGAAGAAGAGGAAGACCGAAGACGAGATGGAGGGACTGTGTGGTGGCGGACATCAGGGAGAAGGACTTGGAGGAGGACGTGGTATACGACAGAGGAGAGTGGAGAAGACGAACCAAAAACAGCGACCCCATGTAAAGATGGGATAATAAGCTGCGGAAGAAGAAGATATTGTCTCTGAGTGAAGTTTTCCAAGCATGACTCAGCCGAGACCCTTTAACAAATCTGTTTCTGGTTTCGAGTGTCCGGTCACTATAGTTTCGTATAGGAAGATCGAGTCGCTCTACCACTTGGAAACCATAGCAAAGAATTTTATGAACGGTAACTGCGAGTTTAAATCAAGAATACTTTTCTTTATAGATGTTAAAAACTAAAAAAAATTTTTTTTTTTAAATTTTGATATTTCACTCAAAATTAGAAAACCAAAAAATGCAAAATCCTGAGGTTTTGCCAAATATTGGTAGTGATACACAATAAAACAATATATCTTTCAAATGTCAACAAAATGAATATCAAAATTGATGGTACTCCTTGCTACAGCGAATTATAACCTAAACTCCCTAAAAAAATCAGTAAAAATGAAACAGTGTAAAGAAACAGCCCTAAAGACTGTTATGTATAATGCATCAAGATTTTAAGTAATAATTCAAAATCAAATAAGCATTTAGTATATGAATGCATAAAAAACAATCTCTCAAAATATACTGTGATAATGACAAATTCAGAATGCGGACTGTAAACACCTATTCTGATTTTCTCCCTTATCTTATTTCTAACACTATATTTTCATAGGTAGAAAAATAAAACAGACCCTAGATTTGCTAAAGAACTAATGATTCTTAAAATACAAGATTTAGTCTTTAATACTGACTCAAAAAAAGGAGGAAAATAAAATTATTTGAAAAGAAGCATTTTTGCCAAATATATCCCACATCTCAACAGTAGAGAACTGCTGTAGAAATGGTGTATTCATCGAGCTCATTCCATGCTATTAAAATGCATTCTCGATGTTCACTGACATTATGAATATTTTGTCCCTAAACTTTGTCAACTAAACGTCCCCATATGAAATAGTCAACTGGATTTAATTCTCGACTATTTGATACCCAATCATCTGGCGCGATGAAATCGGAAATTGTTCTTGCAAGTACGGAATGGTGTGCCGGGACGAGATGGAACGCCATCTTGCTCAAAAACATAATTTTTGTCGTAATTTTCAATTTCAAGCAACATCTTAATCAAGATATTGTCAAAATAATGTTTTGAATCATTTTTCACAACTTTATCGACGTAAACAAGATATTTTTCCTAAACGAGAAATACCAACAACAGAAGCCATCACAGACTGGCTGAAGTGATGGTGTTTCTCTCGAATGAGCATGCGTTTGGAATTTTTTCTCTTTCTTTTTGATTATTTCGAGGCCGTTCAACAGTGAAAATCTTTTCATTCGTAAACCAAGTGACGGACACGCCGTTATTTGATCTAAAAAGGCGAAGCAGTCGACGGCAACATTGTACTCGTTTTACTTTGTACTGTTCAGATACACGATGCACTTGGAAACGCTTAAATGTTTTTGGACCAAGGTCTTTCTTTGCAATTCGATACACTGAACCTTTTCTTTTTTTGTACCAATGCGATTGGCAGTTCTCCATACACTCCAACTTGAACGAAAATTGTCTTCTTGGCTTGGCTGCAAATAAGTTAATTTACAGATTTAATATTTGTGGGTCCTTCCTGTACGCGATTGTCCACTTCCCAGCCTTCGTGCAAGAATTCCCGTTCTAGAATTTTTTCAACAAGCGTTGCAAACTACGAACAATGTTGATTATTTTACCGTTTTACTATTCAGTTAGGTTAGGTTACGCTAGGTAAGGTGTGGTTAGATTGGTCTTTTTCATTGAAAATCTGAAATGTATGTATGGGTTAATCACTCTTAGTTGAATTTTTCATTTTCATTTGAAATCTCAAGTACATATACGCGGATAAGGTCGATCTGGAATAATGCTGACAGGCATGCTAAGGTCTAAAGTCGATACTAAGAAATTTGACATTGCTCACGTAATCCAAAATTCTACTACTGTCACTAAGACAAATAAAATACCCAAAGAAAAATAGAATATTGACATTTAGTAACTGTACCTCTGAAGGTACTGTCATTTACACGCAAAGCGATCCGATGAAAATATTTTTATCAGTTTTCAGAATTTATTATATTCATGTATTTTTGATGATTATTATTTCATCATACTCTGACTTTCGATTATCAGGGAAATTTTGTGGAAAAAAAAAAAATTTTATGCAGTAACTTTTGTTGAAAAGATTTCATGCAAATAAATAAAGCTATCACATTTAGTCGTAGCTCAAAGCCCAAACGTTTCTTGTATTTGAAGATACAAATGTAATGTATGTAATGTAATGAATATAATGAAATGTAATGAAAAGGCATGAAAACTCTTGTCATGCCCTATTTGAATTAAAGAGAAGGTGAAAATTAAATGTCTTTCAAAATTGGACGCTGCCTCGTATAATGCAACTTTAAAGATAAAAAAATCATTGAACTACAGTTTTATGACTACGGATTTTGTTTGTCTTTTATGTAAAATAAAATCAATACATAAAATTGGAAGCATCGTACCATACTATTTGCCATTAATCTTTATTGACTTAAATTAAAAATTAATTATGCAAATGATCTCAGCTGTGTCTTAGTTTTTCTTGTTAATATTAACAAGCCGTGTTTTTATTAATATTCAGCGTATCTTAACGGATAAATTGACTCTATCTGTATTAAATGACTGTTTTTGTAAACATTATTAATGATACATTAATGACGGTATAACTTTTGGATCACCTGAAGATCAGGGCCCTCAGCCTTCTTTAGTTAGCTTTATAAGGCTAACTAACGAAAATATCACGGCCTAACCTAACCAATCATCAAGGGGTACAGTTGACCTACGATTGGTTAGGTTAGGTCGTGATATTTTCGTTAGTTAGCCTTATAAGGCTAACTAGAGAAGGCCGGGTTCCCTGATCTTAAGATGATCCCAACTTTTTTATTTGACTCATTAATTTCATGTAAGCGATCCAAGACACAAACTTAATTACGTACGTATAAATACATATATTTAAGTTACACCTAACCTGAAATTAGATAGAATATTTTCTCCTAAAGCAAATTTTTGTTTCAATTTGGCGAAACCATTTTTAATATGATCATATAACACCTAAATTGAATTCACGAGCGTAAAATCTAAATTACAGTTTTAAACACTTAAAAATTAAATTAATTTGAAGCAGAATTTTATTATACATTAAAAATATAATGAACCAAATGTAAATAACATGAAAAATTTAATGACGAGTCAAAGTAAATTCTTTGGAGGCGTTGTTCTAATTTATGTTAAGTTGACATGCGAAGTTGCTATTTTTTGTATGACTTTATATTAATTAAAGGCTCCTTTAAAATATAAATGGAGTTTTAACTTACGAAACTAAAACTCATTAAGATTATGGAAGCCTATACAGAAAAGTGTATCATAAAAATATGTATTTGAACTATTATTGGGGGCCACTTCACATCTGGCGCGACACTTTATGCTTTAATATTACTAATACTGTTCATCAAATAGAAATAACGCCATTAATAGGCCATTAACTGTTATAATTTCAAATAATTTTATAGATTTTCAGAAATTTATTTTAGTTTTACTAAAAGTAATATAAAATACCATAACAAACCCATGAAATGATGGTCAAATGATGGTTAGGTTAGGTTATTAAGGTTAGGATGGTTAGGTTAGGTTAGGTTATTAAGGCCTTCATTGTTTGTAATAATTTTCTAATATACAGGGTGATCCGTTTGGGTATGGATAAAATAAAATTGATGTGAAATGGAAACAGTAACATTGTATAGTTTAATATTTGGCAAACAATGCCCACAAAGATGGTACATTGTGACAAACCTAATTAGTTTTCAACATGACCCTCCCGCCCTTCCGGACACAACAGAGGTCATAACGAGAGGCTAATTCTTACGACCACCCGCGTGTGGTTTAGTGATAGACCCCGTTTCTTCAAATATGCGGTACCACTGCACTATGGAGTCGTACTTAGGAGCTTTTCGAACACCATACACACGGCGAAACTCACGCTGTACCACCGTCACACTCTCAAACTTAGCAAACCAAATGACACACTTCGTACGTTCTTGCGCATTCGCCGCCATCTTCGAAAGTGGCATATGTCTCATGAGTCCGACAGCAGATGGCGCTCGTACGTCTGGCAGGGGATTGTATAGCCTATTACAAACTCCCACATTTTATGACCACACGCGCAACAGATAAGCGCTGTATCGCTTCTCGGTAGATTCTCACAGCGTTTTTGTTTTATCCATACCCAAACGGATCACCCTGTATTATTCCATTATCTAATTCGTGGGTTAATTATAAAAACGGTTCTGGCAGGAGTCTAAATTTGCTTTATAACGGATCTTTTGGACTGTTGCATAAGTCATCTCCAAAATGCTCAGCTTCACAAATGTTCGCTAACCAAAATGTGTCCCGCCTCTCGAAAGTAACATATCGTGTTCAGTACAGTCTAATGCAAAGAATTAAAGACTCAGACAGTCCAATTGTTAAAGTTATTCCTTCAGTCCAGTTTTATGCCTTCTAAATGGTGCCTGTAAAATTTCAGCGAGTGTATACTGTATTTACGATCAAGAGAGAATCAATTTCCTTTTGAAATATTAAGTTTTGAATATTAAGCTTCCAAACGATAACAATTTACTCACTTCAGAAATTTAATTTACACTTGGCTGTAAGTACATGGTGCGTTCGTTCCACTATTAATTAAGCTCAATAATTTAGGCATTTAAAAAGGGTTATATTTTTCTTGTAAAAGCCGAATTTTTTTAGTTTATATATATATATATTTATATATATATATACACACAACCTTACAACCTTACAAAGGTTTCGCGCGATGATTCCTCATTTCGCGAAGGTCAAGCTTGTCGCCCCTCCTCTCGAGTTGGCCTGGTGAAGTAGTGAGTTGGTTTCTTGTGCTCTCCACCTCACATAGCCAGGTACGCCCGGTTCATCGGGGATTGTTCTGAGCCAGGCGTCTAGTCTTCTTTTGAAGATGTCCACTGCAACTCCCTTCGTGTTTCTTAGGTCTTTGGGCAACTGATTAAACAGTTTTGGTGCTCTCACTACAAAACTATTTTCTTTCAGGGTTAAGGACAGGGTTGGTAAAAACCCGGGGTTTTCACACAAAAAACAACCCAACTGGGTTTTTGCTGGGTTTTTGGGTTTTGGGTTTTTTGATGGGTTGAAATTTTTTTTAGAAAGGTTCGATAATTATGTAGTGCCTAATATATCTATTATTTTATTAATTTATTTATCTAATCTACAATATATATTAAAAAGACATCTTTATTTCACAGAAAGTTCAGATATGAGAGATAATAATGACACATTAGAATTTTCTCCATTTTAATTTTAGATCTTTCCTTTATTTCTTAACAGCAGATTTCAGCTTTATTTAGACCTAACTCAAATTTAAATTTTTAAGATGCCAAACTCAAAGAGTTATAGAGGTGGAAGATCTAATGCTGGCGAATGGGACGAGGTGACTTTATTAAGTGATCAGCCTACTAGAGTACTATACAATTATTGTAAAGAAAGTATCACTTGAAAAATTGAGAGAGTGAAACATCATCTAGAGAAATGCAGTAAAAGAAAAGTGGAATGTTTTGAAAATGAGGCAAGAGGTATGCCGAGACTCGAATTTGGAGCATCAGTTGAAACTGATTCACTTCCTCCAACTTTGGCTTCTGGCAAAGATGATCCAAAGATTATAAGTGAAAATGTGCCTAAAATGAGTGACACCAGTACAGGTTCTTCATCATCCACATTCTGTCATTCAACACCAATAAAGCATGATAAAAGGCAAAGATCAATTACACCATTTGTGGTAAGAACGACTGTGGACCAAAAGGAAGAATTAGATTTACAAGTTGCAAGGTTCTTTTTTTCAGCTAACATACCCTTCAACGTTTTAGAAAATAAAGAATTTATAAAATTAATCAAAGGTCTAAGATCAGGATATGAACCACCAAACCAAACAGGAAAAGATTGGCATCTGATCTGTTAATAAAAGTTAATGATGAAGTAATCCATGAAATGAAGAATGACCTTAATCTTGATGATTGTACCATTACCCTTATACAAGATGGCTGGAGTTCAGTAGGTAATGATCCTATTATTGCGTACAGTATTCATAATGGAAAACAGCCATATCTGATTTCAGCAGTAGATGCTGGAAGTACAAAAAAGACAGCAGAATATTGTGCACATTTAGCTAGAGAAGCAATAACAAAAACTAAAGAAATATATGGCATTGATATAAGTATAACTATTTTGTAGGTACTTTTTATTTTAGTTATAAACTGAGTGTAATTCTCCGCCTTGGTATACTCAAATGCTCAGTTCCTTATGAGTTATGACATTTATTTTCAGGTATTTGCTATATGCACTGATAACGAAACAAAATGATAAGAATGAGAGAAATTCTTAAGGAGGACAACTACAGTCTTATTACTTATGAAGTTATGACTGTTCAGCACACACCATCATCACAACTTGGTAGAAAAAATGTATCCCCAAAATCAGTTCTCAAGCATGTTGTAGAAACTAACAAATATTTCCGAAACCATCACCAACCTCATGTAAGCTAAAACAAATCCAATAAATTAGCTACTGTCAGCTTTACTTTTATGCATTAGCACTGTCAATGTTAGTATTAGCACTGTCACCAGTGTGAATCCTAATTCACGACTCATTAATAAGTTGCATAGGCTATTTATTAATGCTGTCAAATCCAGCAATATTTGTAAAAAATTTATATTTTAGGGTTGGTTAATGGAGAAAGGAAGTATGATGCCGCAACTACCAAATGAAACCAGATGGAATTCTCAGTTAGAATGCATAAAAACCTATTTGTCAAATTACTCTCTATATATAGAAATAAGAGGAGAGCATATTGAAGACATTGATCACAACATCGGAAAACTGATAGATAACTTATCTATACAGAGAGAGGCACTCAATTTACAGTCACAACTCTTACTTGTTGGAAATGCTCTAGATAAGGTGTGTTTATATTATGCAGTTAAAATTACTTAACTTTAAATACCAATATTAATTTCAAGATATTTTATAGACTTATAGTGCACATTTTATTTATAGAATCCTGTACTAAAGCACTACTAATAAATAATTAAAACACACTTTATTTTATGTGTTGTAACTTGTAACACCAAAAAATAAATTCTAACAATGCATAATTCTAAATGTTTACAGATGTTTCCATTCAGCCATATATAACTTTATAGTTTTTATTTTTTTGTTACAGTTGCAAGCTGATAATAAAACATTATCTGATGCTGTTGAAATTTGGCTCAATTTAATCCAAGATGAAAAATTAGCTCCATACAAAGAAGATATTATTAAGAGATTTATAAAAGCTATGGAGCCATGTCATCTTTTGGCAAATATAACTGACTCAAAGTATGAAGGTAAATAGGACCTAAATGCTTAACTACTATCAATATATAAAACATAGGTAACTCAACTGTATGGGCAGAAGAGTTTTCTCTAATCTGAATCAAATCATCTGGCATTGCCATATTAGATAACAATTAGCATGAATTAGATACTATAACATAAATTATATAATCTAATTATTAGCTTTATTTTTGTTTCCACACAGTTCTATTATTTTTCAGGACAAAAACTGAATAGAGTTCAAGAGGAAGAGGCTGAAGAATGGCTGATTGAAATAAATTCAGAATACATGGCAGGATATTATGCATTCCGCTTAAAAGACGCACTAATTTTTCCTCCTTATTTATTCAAAGATAGTATAGAGCTCTACATCAGCTAGTAATTGGTGGAAAATTGTTGAAATGAAAGAAAAAAAGAGACCAGGTTACCATTAGGTTTTGCTAAATTTATGAGATCTATTCATAGTTGTCCGGCCAGTTCCGGATCATTGGAAAGATTTTTTCAACGTTTGGCTTGGTATGGAGTAAAATGCGAAATAGGTTAGGGAAAGAAAAGGCAGAAATGTTGGTTCGAATCTACCGCCACCTAAGGTCAAAAGATGCTGAACATACTGATCAATAATCAATATTAGGTACCACTTAAATTATTTAAATTATAAAGCTAAAAAGAAACACGATTTATTTTTAGATATAGGTAGCCAATTAGAAGATAGATAAATTAGATACAGTATTATAATGAAACATGTCAAATAAATAGTTTCTGGAAATTTTAGTTTATATTGGCCTTATCACATTAATTATAGTTTATAGTTGTTAATATATAAGACTGCATAACCATATTATAAAAAAATGCCAAGTTAAAAATAAGTTTATGAGAAGTAAAGATGTGGGTTTTTAGGTTGGGTTTTTGATGGGTTTTTGGTCTTGGGTTTTTGGGTACCAACCCCGGTTAAGGATGTCCCCCTTCTCGCCTTCAATTTGGGAATACGACACAGTCTACCGTTTCTACCTTCCACCGTTGTTTGGGGAGTTATAGGGTTCAGAGTAAGATTAGGGAGTAGTTTCTCCATTATTTTGCATGTGTAAATAATGGTGTATCTCTCTCTTCTCCTTTCCAGTGAATATAGATCTAGTTCGCGTAACCTTTCCCAGTAATTTAGTTCTTTTCACCCATTGATCTTGGCTGTGAAGCTTCTCTGGATCCCTTCCAGCTGTCTAATGTCTTCTTTTTTATATGGGGATGTTATGACCGAGCAGTATTCCAATTTGAGTATTATCAGGGTTTTCAGTAGAGGAATCATTACATTCCTATCCCTTCTTTTAAAGGTTCTCAATATCTGTCCCGTTATTCTCTTTGCTCTGTTTACTGCTATCTTATTTTGTGTTTCAAATTTCGCATAATCTGTCATTACAGCCCCTAAATCTTTTGCTCTGGAATTTCTCTGAAGTTCCTTTTCATTTGGGGTATAATATTCCATGGATTTTAGGTCTTCTCCTTTTCCGTACCGTTATAGCTGAAATTTCTCGGTGTTAAACTTCATATTGTTGTCTTCCGTCCACTTGTAGATTCTGTTTATGTCGGTTTGTAGAGAACCTATATCTTCTGGGTTTCTTATTTTTCTACTGAGCTTTGTGTCATCCGCAAAGGATGTTACTGTGCTGTCTCTGATAACGTCCTCATCTATGTCAGTTAGCATGATTATGAAGAGTAGTGGAGCTAATACTGTTCCTTGTGGTACTGAGCTGAGGACCTCTGATTCTGATGAAGATACTCCTTGTACTGTAACGACTTGCCGCCGCTCACCAAGGAAATTACATATCCATTTCCCTACTTTTCCTGTTATTCCCATATATTTCAGTTTAGGTATTATGATTCCATAGTCATCATAGTTTTCATTACTTTCAAGTGAATCAATAATGTTGGTGTAGTGTTCCATTAATTGTGATATGCATGATCTGCCTGACCGAAACCCGTGTTGGTTATCATTGAATTTTTTCTGAGTTCCCAAAAAGTCAGATTTTCTGTCTAACTATTCTTTCAAATATTTTAGTGACATGAGACGTAAGCGACACTGGCCTATAGTTTTTGGCCTCAGATCGGTCTCCTCCTTTATATATTAGAACTATGTTTACGCTCTTCAGGTTGCCCGGTATTTCTCCCATGTCTAGGGATCGTCTCCATATCCAGTATAGGGGCTCAGCGATTGCATTCTTGCAGTTTTTGATCAGTGTGGCATTCCATTTATCCGGTCCTGCTACTGAGTGTGTTTTTAGTTTCCCTATGGCTTGTGTAATATCATTCGTCGTAAAGTCGAAATCTGTTATACTTTCCCCTTGTGGTTCTTCTTCAAAGAACGCGTTTCCATCGCATATCAATTTGTCAATTGTTGGGATACTGAAAGATGATTCGACTGAGCTCTTAATATATCAGATACTTCTGTTAGATCATCAGATAAAGCACTGTTCTCATTTTTTAAAGGTCCGGTAGTCGCATGGTGTTTCGACTTTTTTTTGGCGAAATTAAAGAAGTACTTTGAGTTAGCCTTTATCGTTTCTATAGCGTCGTCTTCTTCTTTTTCTGTATGCTTCTCGATTAGTTCCTATACTTTGCAGTTTATCATTTAATATTTTTCTGATGTTCTTATCTTTACAATTACTTAATTTTGCAGTCACTCTTTTTCTCTTTCGAAACAATGCCCTCTTTTGTCTTTCGAACCTGCTTCTCTTTCCTCTTTGTTGTATCTTTGGGACATGTGTTTCCACAATTTCTAACGTCTTCTCCTCTAACGTCAATAACATCTCTTCCGTTGTCTTGGCCTCGAAAATGGTTTTCCAATCTATTACTTCCATGCTGGATGTCACATCTTCCCAGTTTATAGCTTTGGAGTGAAAATTAAAAATTTCGAATTTGCTTCTTTCTGTTGTGCGTGTTCTTTCCTTTCCTGTTGCCTTTATATTAGTTGTTATTTCAATGATATTGTGGTCCGATATCATAGTTGGGGATATTTCTACATTATCAATTAGATTACTGTTGTTTGTGAATACCAAATCTAGGCAGTTGTTTTTTCTTGTGTTTTCTGTTATTTCTTGCGTTAACATAAATTCATCAGCTAGAGCTAGTAGCATTTTTACCTGCTCCTGGTCTTCTCGTGTGCCCCCCTTGTCCTGGTGTATACATATATTTTTTCCTATCCTTTTATATTTCATGAATTGGAAATTAAAATCACCACAGAGAAAAATATTTGAGGTTGGAGAGTGTAGATCTTTTACCCAGTTTCTTACCTCTGGAATGGAATCTGAAAATTTTGAGGTTGGCGTGTTTGGGGGTCTGTACATTACAATTAGTACCATATTTAATTTTTCAACTTTTGCTGCTACACATTCTACGTAGCTGTTTGAGGTACTTATAGTCATTTCTGCCATATGCCTTTCGCGTGTGTAAATAGCATATCCTCCTTTACGTCTCACTGTTCTGTCGGCTCGGAGTATGTTATAGTTGTCAATTTGTATTTCTTTTTTGTCAACACAGAACTCATAGTTTTCACAGTTCACCTGGCAGTCCTTTAGATGAGTTTCCGTGAGGCATGCAAAGTCTGCTCCGGCTTCTTGCACGAGTCCTTCCAGGTGTATATATATATATATATATATTGATGGTGTGTGAAACGCAGTTTAATAATGAACAGGAACACCAGGGAAAAACCCCTAAAACTTTAATTGATACCGACATTTCGGAATGTACTCCTTCCATCTTGAGAGGTGAAACGATAAGAGTCTAAATGCAAAAAACTTCACTTTTTTCTACGTGAAGGTCAAAATAGGATAATAAAAACCCACTCTAATAGACAGAGTTTATTTCCACAACAGTTTCGATGCCCACTGGCATCCTCCTCGGGTGGATACAGAAAAACGAATTCGTTTTTGTATCCATCCAAGGAGGATGTCAGTGGGCATCGAAACTGTTGTGGAAATAAACTCTGTCTATTAGAGTGGGTTTTTATTAATTATCATAGATAAGAGACTAATTTTGAATACAAACTAAGTTGGATTAATGACCAGTTTAAAATAATAAAATTAAAATTATAAAAGTGTGGCTAAGAAAAATTCAAATTTAAAAACCAAAAAAGTGAAATAAGTGAATAAATATGTTAATTGAAAGAGAGCAGATCTACAGATGATTCGTCGGAATTGAGGTCTGGTTTTACTTTATAAATAAATAAATAACGATTCGAAACTGGGCGGTTATTATTATGTGCATGGTTGCGTATTACGTATGCAAGAGTTAGGTGGTTTGCCAAGAGGTAAATTTGTACGGACGGATTTACCGAGGTGTTCGTAAATATGGGATTTTAAGTATATTTTGGTTTTACCTATATATGACCCCATAGAGTGGTCATACTCGTACTGGTAAACTGTGGAAGAGTTAAGAAGTGTAGAAACAATATCTTCGTATTTAAATAAATGATAAACCTATTTAGATGGGTGAATATGATTTTTTATACGTAAAGAGTGTCCCGAAAGTCTCGTTACACCTATGTATAATCTCAGAATATTAAATGATGTTTGGTTCCAACAGGATGGAGCACCTCCCGACTATTCCTCGAGGGTTCGTGAATATTTAAATGAGGTGTTTCTGATCGATGGATTGGGACATTAAAATGCAACATTAAAATGGCCTCCGAGAATCCCAGATCTCTCGAGTTGTGACAATGCATTATGGGAATTTATAAAGGAAAAGGTTTCTCAAAAACGTTATGATTCCAATGACGGAGTAAAGGAAGCCGTAAAGGATGCTTTTAAACGCGTAACACCTACAATGCTGAGGAGCATAGCACACCGAACCTGGCGTAAAATCATTCTGTGCAGTGAGAACGATGGTTTGCATACAGATCCATTGGATACATGATAAACTTGCGTATAACTATGTATAAACTACAATGTTGTATAGTTCTGTATAAAATAAAATGTCTCGCAGTGTTTTCTACTATATACTTTCATTATCACAGTTACAGAACACTGGAGTAACATTTACATAGGTGTAACAAGACATTCTGGACACCCTATAGTTGCGGATAAAATTCTCAGAGTAGTTTTAAAAGTTTGTTTCTAATATCAAAACTCAAGGTTCCCATATAAAGTAAAGTGAAATACAAGATATCTTTGGGAACTGTAATTATATCTCTAGTTGTCGGGTTTATTAATCTGTTTAGGGTTCTGCCTATTTTTCTCTGGTGTTCCTGTTCATCATTAAACTGCTTTTTCCACGCCATTAATCAATAGCCGATATAAATAGCCGATCACCAAACGATATGGAAGAACAGCATTGCATATGTATAGAAGACTCAGGAGACTTGACACCAAGGCTACAGAAACTTCAATGTGTTTTACGTTTTCTTACTTGCTGCAGAAATCAGGTTGTGATTCCAAGCTTCTTGAGGTTCAAATTTCATAACTTTCATTTACGAAGAAGTGAAACCTATAAGAACTGTCAAAAACAATCACTCGATGCAGAAATTAAGTTTTAAAAAAGGCTCAGTAATTAATGGCTGTAATAAGGATCTTAGTCAGTCTACTCGTAACTTTAAGTCTGGTATCTGGTATAGATTCAACACATCTTATGAAGGTTATTGAAGCTGGTAATTTGAAATGTATTACGAGCATAGAGTACAGGGCTATTCAAAATGATTCACCTGATTTCAAATGAGAATATTTTTTAATGTTACAAATACAGAGTGATTTGTGGTACATCAACCAAAAGAAAAACTGTCCAAAGTTTGTCTCTCACCTCATAAATGCTCTATGTGACTTCCCCTAGTTACAAGAGCAACGTCGACACGATAGTCGAATTCCTCCCATACTCGCTCCAGCATGTCCGTTGTCACTGACTCTACGGCAGTAACAATGCGAGTTCGGAGCTCATCCAAAGATGTGGGCAACGGTGGCACGTACACAGTATCCTTAACGTACCCCCAAAGGAAGAAGTCGGTGTAAGATCCGGCGACCTAGGGCGCCAGCTGTGGAGCACCAAGTCATGGGGCCCACTGCGACCAATCCAACGGCGAGTGAGCACTTCGTTGAGCAAACGGCGAACATCCAAATGCCAATGAGGCGGCGCCCCATCTTGCTGGAAAATGTAGTCGCCGGAATCTTCGTTCAGTTGGGGAAATAACCAGTTCTGCAGCATATCCAGATAGGAGTGACCAGTCACTGTGTTTTCCATGAAAAAGAAGGGGCCGTAAACCTTTGCCCGGGAAATGGCACAGAAGCTGTTAACTTTAGGTGAGTCGCGCTCGTGCTCGATTGTTGCATGTGGGTGTTGCGTGCCCCATATGCGAAGGTTGTGACGGTTCACCTTGCCACTTAAATGAAAAGTTGCTTCGTCACTGAACACCAGGCGGGGAGCAAATTCGTCATCCTCCATAGCCTCCTGCATAAGATCGCAAAAGTTCTGTCGTTTTAACTTGTCCCCCGGCCGTAGAGCCTGCAACAGTTGCAACCTGTATGGTTTCATATGCAAGCGCCGTCTCAAAACACGCCAAACAGTCGTCTGAGAAAGTCCCAATTCTCGACTGGCGCGGTTTGTTGATTTCCTCGGGCTACGTTGGAAACTCTCTCTGATTCTTTGCACATTATCCTCAGACACGCGCGGTCGTCCTGTGGACTTGCCTTTACACAAACATCCTGTTTCCTCGAACTGCCGATACCACCGACGGATGCTCTGAGCACCCGGTGGATCTGTTCTGTAACGTCGACGAAACTCACGCTGCACTGTGACTACCGATTTACAGCTCGAAAACTGCAACACACAAAACGCCTTCTTCTGTGCGGATGCCATTTTCACACTGACTGTTTGTTGCTAGGCTAGGCCACGGCGCGGTGACTTTGGAGCCCTCTCGCGGTGATCTTGTAAAACTCGGAGATTTCCTCTTTCATGTGGTGTATGCCCAGTTGATGCACGGTTGATAGGTACGGAAGTATTCTCAGTTGAAATCGGATGAATCAGTTTGAATAGCCCTGTATATTATTCAAAACGAAACTTAAAAAATTAGGTTATAATACAGTTAATCTAGCAACTAATGTTCTTATTTTTAATTCTTCTTCTAAAGTCCTCAATGATATAGAAAAATCCGCTCTTTGTAAAGTACTGAAATTCTTTCTTACACCAAAAAAGCTCAACTTTTACGATTTTTTTTAAGTGCCAGTGCCGGTGACGCTTGTCAGTTTCGTGTTCCTTCTTCCTATCAAAATTAACAGTGTTCAAATTCAGTGAACCATTGTGATACTTCTCCACTAACATTTGTGAATGTGCCAAGATTACGCAGTTACAATCTCATCAGATAAACTGCAATACTTAACTAGTAATATTACATAAAATATATCTTCAAAATTTTCTAGCGACATCCGGCACTCCCTTTAGAGTCCTCCGGCAAGCAGTGGCCTTGAAGTAACGAGTATACAAACAACCGAACGAACGAGACCTTTAAACGTACAAACGAACGAACGAACGAGTGCATCTTAACCCCATAAATTGCTCAAAATGGCTTCCAAAGGTCAGGTAAACGCCCTGAAATTAGAAATGAAGGGTCTAGCAAATAAGTATAATTCCCTCTTTGACTTAGTGCACAAAAGTAATAGTGTAATCAAAGACCTTGAGGCAGTAATAAAAGTTGTGCAACATAATAACGAATTGTTAAAGAGGGACAATGCAAAACTGGAATATAGAAATATGGAGCTCGAAAAGAGCATTCAGTATGCACACGACCAGATAAAGGATCTTAACTCTAGTCTAAACTCGCTTACTAAAAATAATCGTAACATAGAGATGATAAAAAATGAGCACGATTCAATTAAGAATAAATTAAACAGCCTAGACGATAATTCACGTGCCAATAATTTAATCATAATGGGGGTATCTGAAATGAATAGAGAAACAAACGGCGACACGAAGAAAAAGGTGGAGGACATAATAAAAGATAGACTGAATTTGGGGAATATTAAGATCAAAAATGCTTTTAGATTAAAAAAACAATTTCCACCACAAAAAGCAAATTCTAGAGTTAATGACACGACTGAATCTAAGACGCCCACTTCAGCTATAAAAGTAATATGCGAGGATGAAACTCACAGAGATTTAATACTAAAAAACAGAAGAAAGCTGAAAGGATCAAAAATCTTCGTCAATGACGACGTATGTGAGGAAACACGTAAAATTCGTAAAGAAAAGCTCCCTCAACTCATAGAAGCGAGGAGACTCGGGAAAGTTGCCTACTTCCTTGGAGCGAAGTTAATGATTAAAGAGAGAGAGACTCCTCCAGCGCGGAATACTTCGGTCAAAGGAGTTCACCTTGTTAGTGAAAAAGTATTCGAAGCTATGAGAACTAAGAAAACGCCAGCCGACAGTCGGCACACAGGAGGCCTGCGAATAACTCCGCATACAACCTCAACAGTCGACTTTCCCATCTCGGCTCAACTGGGCGGTAATCCCTTATTCCCGTATTCTGTATCTAGTGAAATTGTTTGAGAACTACTGTTAAATGGCTTTCATCGATAAAGACTTTCATAGTATATGTGCCGATATTAATCATTTCAATTCATTACCAAACAATTCTGTATCCAGTTTAGAGAATCTAGATCAGGAATCTGGTATAGGCAATTGCATGGTCTCATCGATAGACGAGTTTAATGCCTTTGTATTACAAAAAGATATTTATAAAAATCTTTCAGTACTAAATCTAAACATTCGAAGCTTACCTAGGAACTATAACTACTTATTGGCCCTTTTGAAAACTTCTACGGTCAAATTTAGTGTTATAATTCTCACGGAAACTTGGTTAAATAGTAGTATTAAAAACCTATATAATATAGATAATTACGTTGCTTATCATACTGTAAGAGATGGTCAGATTGGTGGGGGTATCTCTGTGTATGTGCATCAAACTTACGACTCTAACGAAGTATTTTCTCTATGTAATAGTGACAATGAAAACCTGATTGTGAATATAAAAGACAAAAGTAATGTATATTCTGTCCATGCAATATATAGACCACCTAATACTAATATCAATAGCTTTTTAATTCACTTAGATAACATGTTATGCAACTTTCATAAATCGAATGCCATAGTTGCGGGAGACTTCAACATCAATTTGCAATCTGAAACAATCTCTCATAAATTTTTAAACTTAATGAATTCTTTCTATCTTAGTCATTCTATTACCAAACCCACTCGAGTCTGCAGTTATGGCAATCGAATAACAGAATCTACGATTGATAATATATTTGTAAATAGCAATGCCCTTGTAAACTCTGGAATTATAACCACTAACATCAGTGATCATTTTCCTACTTACGCTATTTTCAATAACATTGTTCAGGTTGCGGACAAAACAACTATTGATTACAGAATATTCTCAGAGGTTAACAAAAGAAAATTTATTGGGGCAGTAGAAAATACTCGACTTGACTGTGACGAACCTTTAAATGACCCAGATCATATGTTTCAGTTCTTCTATGACACCTTATTCCATATTTTTAATATTTGCTTTCCTTTAAGGAGAAAAACAGTTTCGCCCAAAAGGGTCGCAAATCCATGGATCACTCCAGGAATTATCACTTCAATAAAGAATAGAGATAAATTATTCAAATTGCAATTGCAGAGCAAAATTCCTAAAATACAATATACTCAATACAGAAACAAATTAACTAAAATAATCAAAATTGCAAAATATAACTATTATAACAATCAATTTTCCAAACATAAAGGAGACATGAAAAACACTTGGACAACCATAAACAATCTTCTCGGAAAACAAATTAAGAAAAATCCAATAGAGAAATTAAATGTTGATAATAAAGAAATCACTGATGATACTGCTATTGCAGACTCTTTAAATGCACATTTTACTTCAATAGCGGATAAGCTTCGCTCACAATTAATAAATAATGATCACTCACCTCTAGAATATATGCCACCCAGCCCACTAAATTCATTTTCTTTTGTTCCTGCTACCTCTACTGAGGTCCAGAATATTATTGGTAAATTAAAAAATACAAAAAATAACATTCATAACATTCCTGTACCTATATTGAAACTTGTTAAAGATAAGATATCTGTAACTTTGGCTAAAATTATCAATCAAAGTATTTCCAAAGGAATATTCCCATCAATGCTAAAAACTGGTTGTATAACACCCCTTTTTAAAGGGGGTGATCCTACACTAGCAACAAATTACAGGCCGGTGTGTTCATTATCTGTGTTCAGCAAAGTTTTCGAAAAAATTGTAAAAAGTAGAATGCAGCGATATTTAGAATCTTACAATTTATTATCTCCAAATCAATATGGCTTCCGTAATAATAGAACAACGGAAATGGCTATTTTAAATCTTATGGAAAATGTAAATATAGCTAAGGAGAACAAAGAAATAATGATGTCAATATTTATGGATTTGAGTAAGGCGTTTGATGTAATAGACCATAATATTCTACTTAATAAATTGTATTGTTACGGCTTTAGAGGGGCAATCAGTGATTGGTTTAAAAGTTATTTGTCCGATAGATATAATTTTGTATCAGTAAATAAGGTTTGCTCCACTAAAGCGCTTGTCAAACATGGTGTGCCACAGGGCTCAGTGCTGGGTCCACTGTTATTTTTATTATATATAAATGACCTTCCACGTTCATCTGATATACTGAACTTCATAATGTTTGCAGATGATACAACTCTCTCCTTTTCTTGCAAAGATGTTAATACAGCTAAGAATATATTTCATTCAGAATTCATCAGTGTAATGAAATGGTTGACCACCAATAAACTCTTCCTAAATACCAGTAAAACAAATTTCATGATTTTTACTAATAAAAGAAATGTATATCTTGATGAACTCAATGTTAATGAAATCACCATAAAGGAGTGTACTGTAACAAAATTTCTTGGTGTAATGCTAGATAAGAATTTGCAATGGAGTGATCATGTAAATTATATCGCGAAAAAGATTTCAAGGAGCGTTGCTATAATGTTTAAACTTAGAAATGTAGTCCCTAAACAAGTTTTATTGACTCTTTATCATACTCTTGTTCTTCCTTATATAACATACTGCACCCTTGTTTGGGGAAACTCCGCTAACAACGCATTAAATGGTATCTTTGTCATCCAAAAACGAGCAATAAGGTTATTATCTGATGCTGATTTCCTTGATCACTCTAGTGCATTATTTAAAGAGCTAAACCTACTAAAGCTCAATGATATAACCAAACTGGCACATTTTATTTTTATTTACAAGTGTAAGAGCAAAATCATTAATTTGCAATGGGTAAATAGATATTTTGTAACTCATCAAGAAATCCACCCGTATCAGACCAGAAATAGATCAAAGATTGTTATACCTCAATTTAGATTGTCTTCATCTCAAAAACTACCCATTTTCATTGGATTGAAACTATGGAATGACTTGCATGCCGATATAAAAAATATTGCGAATGTAAATTTGTTTAAAACCAAGTTAAAATCCCGATTAATAATGGGATACTAACAAAAATCTTGGATTAATGTCCACTAATAATGTTTAATATTGTCCATTAATATTGTTTAATATTGAAATACAGGCTTTAACTATTAATAATACTTATTTACTTATTTATTTATTTTATTATTATTAATTTATAACGGCTAGCTGCTTATTTTTAATAAGAGCCCAGTAAAGCCTAAAGCTTAAGGGCCAAATTAAAAAAATAAAAAAAATAAATAAATAGTCGAGCTTCACAATTATTTATGTCATTGTAAAAATTGTAAATTGTAAAAAGACTACTGTATTTATTTTATTATTAATAAAGGTTATTCTATTCTATTCTATTCTATATAATTTTCTTAGCTTTGTTATTTTTAATCACTTTTTAAAACTCGTACTTTGACGCACATTAAAAGTTTAACGTTTTATCGTTGTAATTTAACTTTTATTTCATTTTATGCTTTTAACCCTTTTTACAGTAGGTCTAATATGGAGAAGGAAGAGTTTCAAAGTCGAAGAAATCTGGCCTCGGACGAGTCATTAGTGGTTACAAGACCAGATAAAAGAAATGGTGGTGTCATTTTGAACAGAAATGTTTGTCAGTAAAATGTTAGATATTCTAAATGTTGTAACTAGATTTTATAAAGTAACTAATGACATTTTTGCTTTAATCCTAAACTAAGATAAAATTAATAAGTATCTTAGAAAACTTAAATCTAATAATGTCATCTCGGACACCGTTTTTTTCTTCAAAATTACACAGGCCTGCGAATAAGAACTTTGTAAGAGTTGTTTTCTTACTAATAACTGATTTTATATAATTCACCTACGCTGATTTCGAATAAGGTGTCCATTTTTTTCTATCACGTATGAATTTTCTGCAAACTGGAAGGGAAAAAAAAACATAAATATTATTTATTTCAATTTACATTAGGTATCTATTTCGCTTTGTTATACTAATTACAAATGCAAACAACTTTAAAAAGAAAGAAGACTATTAACGTCAATTACATAATCATCTTTATTTTCCTGCGTTTTCTCGTGAGATCTCTGTGCCTTTTAGTTTCGAATGTACGCGCTGTTACTTTTCTTTTATGTAACAAATTTGGAGTATTTCGTTTCAACATCCAGCAGTATATAATCAGCCATCATGCTGATGTCCCACCTTTCCTGATATCTCTTCTCCATTTCTTTGATGTCTTGGTGAAACCAAGCATTTATAGGCAGTAGTTTTTAATCAATATTTAATGAAAATTACTTACATACGTAATATGAAATATGACATTTCGTGAAAAATCTATACGTGATGGCAAAAAATGAATATTATTTTCGGAATGAGCGTGCAAAAATTACTATATAAGTGATAAAATATTTCGGACAACAAAACTATCGCAGGCCTGCGTTACTTCATTGGTACACGTTTAATATTAATAGGAAAAAAAATGCGAGGGGGAGACCCCCAAATTTTCTATATTTAATTTTTCCTATACATATAAGAACCACCCTCAGTTTATATATACTACTGCATTTGAAAGTATGCTATATGCATAAATTGTATAGAATCTAATCACTTCAAAGTTGTAGATCTTCGTTTGTCTCTTGTAATTATATTACACTGTTTATTATGACGTCACATTCCGGTTTACCTTTTTTCCTCTTGTGACCACTCATGCAGTCCGGTTCCTGCAGCGATGGAATAAAGTCAACCCTTTCTTCAGTTTTCCTATCTTTAAGTTGCCGACGAGTATGGGATATTGGTAATAAATATTGGTGATATATAACCTTGTTAACCTTATTGCTGTTCCGTGCGTTGGTCTCTCTTCACACGAAGGTCAAGCTGGTGGCCCCGCCTCTAGGTCTGGCTTGGTGGAGGAGCGAGTTGCTTTCTTGCTCTCTCCACCGTACATAGCCAGGTACACCCGGTTCATCTAATACCGACCTGAGCCAGGCATCTAGTCTCTTGAAGACTTCAATTTTGACCCCTGTAACGTTTCTGAAGTTCTTTGGAAACTGGTTAAAAAGTCTTGTCCTCCTGACAGCCAAGCTATTTTCCTTTAGTGTTGAGGAGGTCCCTTGTCGGGCCTTTAATTTGGGAACACTACACAATCTGTCTTTCCTATTTTCCAATGTTGTTCGAATGGTAATTGGGTTTAGTTTTAGGTTTGGTACCAGTTTTTCGATCATTTTCCATATGTAAATTATGGTGTACCGCTCTTTTCTTTCAGGGAGTACAGATTTAGTTTACGTTGTCTTTCCCAGTAGTTGAGTTCTTTACAACCATCAATCTTGGCTGTGAAATGTCTCTGCGTTTCTTCTAGTTTATTAATTTCCTCCTTTTTATATGGGGACGTCAAAACTGAGCAGTACTCGAGTTTTGGTATAATCAGTGTTTTTAGCGGGGGAATCATTACTGTCCTGTCCCTTCTTTTGAACGTTCTTAGTACCTGTCCCGCGACTCTTTTTGCTTTATTTATCGCTATCTGATTTTGTGTTTCGAATTTCAAATCATCGGTCATTATTATCCTCAGATCGATCGCTTTCGTGCTTCTCTGAATAAAGATATGGACGTGTATATATATATATATATATATATATATATATATATATATATATATATATATATATATATACACAAACTCAGAATGGTCCCCTGAGAAACTTATATGTTAAACACAGACCGTGCATGGAACAAGGAACTCTTCTGGGAAAATTAAATCCACTATAGTCCGAATAAGTAATGGTAAATGACAAATACCATAGTTTTTCTTTTTCATGATGCAAGCCCGACGTGGGCAACGGGTCTCTCGCAAAGAGGTCCCATAAATATAGCTTCCCTCACCAGCTATCTGCAAAGCAGACAGGATCCAGCTTTTGCTTATATTGAGGTTCTAAATGTAGCAGGGCTAGGCTTGCTTTAAACCCTAGATCCATGTCCCAAAGCTGGATCCTGTCTGCTTTGCAGATAGCTGGTGAGGGAAGCTATACTTATGGGACCTCTTTGCGAGAGACCCGTTGCCCACGTCGGGCTTGCATCATGAAAAAGAAAAACTATGGTATTTGTCATTTACCATTACTTATTCGGACTATAGTGGATTTAATTTTCCCAGAAGAGTTCCTTGTTCCATGCACGGTCTGTGTTTAATATATATATATATATATATATATATATATATATATATATATATATATATATATAGTAAAGAACGACGCTTGTATAGGAGATATTCCGCGCAAGACGAGAGAGAGAGAACGAAACAAATGAAAAAATGAGGTAACCACCCGGGAATCGAACCCGGGATCTTCCGATTGCCGGTCAGATGCGAGTATGTAGAAGAATTACGGCATTTGGAAGAGTGAGGCCCATGGTGTAATGGTATCGCATCTGACCGGCAATCGGAAGATCTCGGGTTCGATTCCCGGGTGGTTCTCATATTTTTTCATTTGTTTCGTTCTCTCTCTCTCGTCTTGCGCGGAATATCTCCTATACAAGCGTCGTTCTTTACGTTGTTTATACTGCGTGTTCTTTGCAGTTGAATGTGTATATATATATATATATATATATATATAATATATATATATATATGCTACAAACCCATAAGGTAAAAAAAAAAGAAAAACGATTCCAATTTTGCAGCATTCATTCATTTCACGTGTTTATGAAATTCATCCCATATATCTGCTGTCTACGCCCACCGGCGCTAAAGTTTAACCATTTGCCTACAAGTACGGTAACCTCGTCACAACGTTTTGGCGACAACGGACAGTGAAACTACGCATCCATTGACGATTCAGAATGCCTCGACTGGGTCTGCCTGCACCGTCACCATTTCTGATCTCCGAAGATGTTTCATCTATCCGGGAACGATGGAAGGCGAGTTAACTTAACGGCTGCAGCGCAACAACGAGCAAGTTTGCTGCACATTGCAGGTCCAGAAGTCCAAGAAGTCTTTAATACTCTGGAGATGGCAAGTACAGCTACCAACGAAGAGGTATTAGCTGCTCTGGACCAAACTTTTTCTCCAAAAGTGAATATCAGGTATGGACGTTTTGTTTCGTCAAGCCGCTCAAGAAGGTTCAGTCAATCAATAGTTACGCGACAAGGTTAAAAAAAATTAGCGTCTACCAGCGATTTTCGAATGTCGAAGACTCAATTACTGATCAAGTAATTGCAAAATGTTAATCTTCACATTTACGACGTAAAGAGAATGTAGAAAGTGTACTAAAATTGGTCATTTTGCTTCCCAGTGTCGGACGAAGGCGCAAGTATACTGTACGTCTGGCAGTGCATAGCTAGAGTCTGGAAGTAGTCTTAATGATAAGATAGATAATTTTGCCTTTAAAATCCAGTTAGTTAATGCTACTACTCCTTCCCTAATACTAAATGTTTCCTTAAATGACGTACCCGTGCAAATGCAGGTCGACACCGCTGCGGATATAACTTTAATTTCGGAAAAAGTTGCGAAAAGTATACCAGAATTAAAGTTAAAAACCGACATGCCTGAGGTAAGAGACTATAGTAATAATCATATTCCTATTAAAGGGTCCGGGAATGTAAATGTAACTTACGAAGGAAAAACTTATAAGAACATGTCCTTGTTAGTCACAAATAATGATAAACCCTCATTATTAGGTTTAAGCTGGCTTCGAGCAATACCATTAAATTGGAAGAAAATATTTTTTGCTTCGAAAAACCTTGGATTCAGTTTCCAAATGGGCCACAGACCACCGGTTCCGATTTTCCCCTACAAAAAAGGTGGCAATGCACTTTTGCCGACGCCGCCGCTGCACTGTCGTTCCCCTCTCCGCAGGGGGTATAAAGGTTATGCACGTTCCTTCTGGGTGTAGTAAACTTTATACTTGGGGTGTGACAGCCCTCCGGTCCCGAGTCGTGGGATTCTAGAGAAATTGGCTGCCAATTCCTTTAGGTTCTCTCTCTTTTGGGAGGGCGGGTGAAGTCTGTTGTACAAACCTGTCCCGTGGGTTACTAGGACCCCTTCCCATCCCACTCTGTCCTTTTAGCTTAGGTTAGGGATGTTCTCCTCTGACTGCAGAAAAAAAGAAAAACTTTTAGTATTGTCTTTTTCTCTACTGTTACGATTAGGACGCTACTGCTATCTCATGCGTGGGAAGAGAGGCTTGGAACCTCTATAAATAACACCATTTAACTTCAGTTGTAGGTAAATATTTAGAGGGGATAATAGCGAGTAGGATTGTTGACCATTTGGATTCTTACAAGCTACTTGGGGACTCCAACATGGGTTTAGATGGCATAGGTCGTGTCTCACCATCATGCTCGAGTTTTTCTACGTCATGTTGAGTGAGTATGATAAGAGTAGGGCGATTGATTAGAAGGCCTTTGATAAGGTACCTCACCGCCGGCTAATGGCCGAAGTGCGCGCGCTGGATATTGGTGGGGAAGTAGGTAGGTGGATTGGAAACTGGCGAAAAATGCCACAAAGTTAATCCCTTTCGTTAGGCATATGGGCTACAATCGACGCTTACGTGACGCGGGTTCAAAGATGTCGATTTTAGAAGCATGTTTAGTTCAAATGATAACCCAACTCGCAACAATGGTTAGAAGTTGGATTTGAAACGATTTAGGACTAGTATATGTGGGAATTACTTTAACACGTTGATAGTTTAAGATTAAAACATAAGAAAACTCTGCAGGAGTTCGCTTGCACGGTGTCTCTGTGAGCAAGGTAAATATAGAGCTGTTTATATACTTTTCTATCCAGTTTTCTACTACTGCTAGCATAGTTGAAAGACAAAATTTTCCCTGGCACCCGTTGCCATTGGTACCTCCTCGGTATGGGCCGCAAGGCCTTTTGAGGTACTTCTTTTCCTTGTAACTCTCTCTCTCTCTCTCTCTCTCTCTATGGATCACCAGTCCCAGTTGTACCCGAAACTAGATTTCGGGGTCTCCTCCTTGATTCCCGCCTCTCTTGGATCCCCCATTTCAAGTCTCTGAAGGCTTCGTGTCTTCATACTTGTACCCTTCTCAAGTTCCTCTCTCTACTGACTAGGGTGCTGACCGCCATACTCTTTGGCGGCTCTACCACTCCCTGGTCCAAAGTAAGTTGGATTATGACTGTCAGGCCTATTCCTCTGCTCCTGCCTTCGCTCTGCGCATGCTGAACCCGATTCGCTCCTTAGGTGTGCGCATCAGCACTGGCGCATTCTGATCTTCTCCAATCGTCAGCCTGTATGCAGTGAGTGGCTATCTCCCATTGGATGCCAATCGTACTTTGGAGGGTCTCAAATACCTTTTTCGTGTTTGGCAGTTCTCTCCCACCCGGGTCTTCCAATCCCTCTTCGGTCCTTCCACTGCGGCATGCTTTGACCGTCATCCCCACTTGATCCGACCGTTTGGTCTCCGAATGGCTCCCGTCCTGTCTTCTATGGGGGTGGAGGGGCACGTGCTCTCCTCTCCCCCTTCCAACTACCCCCCCCATGGACCATTCCTCCTTTCTGTATCTGCTCCCTCCTTTCTACTGTACCAAAGTCCCAGTTCCATCCATCCGCCCTTCGGCAACTATTCTTATCCCATTCCTCTTCCCATGCTGATTTTATCCCAGTGTTCACAGACGGCTCTCGCTCTCCACTTGGAGTGGGTTGCGCGGCCGTCTTCCTATCGGAAACTAAATCATTAGCCATCTCTACGGCGGAACTATCGGCTATTCTTTTGGCCCTTTAGCTCCTTTTACAGCTTCCCTCTACATCGTTTATTATTTATTCCGACTCCCGTAGCGCGCTTGAGGCCCTGTCCTCTCTTGTCTGGCTGGTCTGATCCTTCTTTCATCACGCCGTAAGGTAGTCGCCTTCTGTTGAGTACCTTCCCACGTTGGTATTCCCGGCAACCAACGCGCGGACGCCTCAGTGAGGGAGGTGTCCTCCCTGCCTTTCGACCCTAATACGCCTCTCCCGGCGTCGGACTTTACGAGGGTTTTCCGGGAGGCATTCCTTTGGCGGTGGCAGCACCAGTGGGAGGATGTGGCCTTCCTCCTGCCAGCGTGACCGACGGTCAGAAACCGCTCTGATGCGTCTACGCATCGGTCATACTCGCCTCACGCATGGGCATCTTATGACGGGAGATGTTGCCCCTTCCTGCCCATGCGGCATTCCTCTCTCTGTTTCACATTTGCTTTTAGTTTGTCCGGCCTTTGCCGTTGCTCGCTCCCAGTTCCTCCCTTTTTGCCCTTCAGGCTCCACTCTTACTCTTACTATGTCGTTAGGTGACTCTACGCCAGTACCTAAGGACACTCTTTTCTCTTTTCTTCGTCAAACTGGCCTTCTACTCTCTACTTAATATGACTTGGGTGTAATTTCTTCCTCCCTTTGCTGATCATGCTGTTTTTCCTTTTCTCTCTCACGACTTTTCCTTAACTGTTGCTCCTTCAAATTTTCCCTTATCTCATCCCCTTGTGCTCTCTCTTTCCTCTAGTTTCGGCGCGATATGACCTTAGTAGTTGAAGCGCCGGTGAAGCACTGCTATTTATTCATTCATTCATCGGCGGTTATGGCTTTAAAGTTGCAATCGATGGCTAAGTGATTCATTGCCTGAATGAATTCGTCTAGTGTTTCTTCTGGTTTTTGGTAACGAGTAGACAGCAGATGTCGGGCATAAACTTCATTTGGCGTTTTTATATAAGCGGCTTCTAACTGATCGATAGCTGAGTCATAAGTCTTGCAGTCCTGGATCACGTCAACAACGCTGGGGCCAATATGTAAGAATAGGACTTCCAGTTTGTTTGGACTATGAGCTTCAGTTGTAGATAAGAAGTAAGGGAAGTCTCTGATCCACAGCTTCCACTGTTTGCCGCTTTGAGGCGGATTCGGAGGTATATCAAATTTGTCTGTCCGAATAATTTTCTCCATTATGTATATTGACTGAATAAATTGTGGAGCCACAGACCGAATGTTGATAATGAAAATCTCTAGATTAGGCTTTATTCAGTCAAATTCCAACCATTATAACTAAATCATTAAAACCACATTAATTAAATCTCAGATACGTCAGACAGTATGTGAAACAAAAGAAACAATATTTTAATCAATGCAAAATCAAATGGCAAGAGATGTAATAGTGAATAAGAAATCAATAATAGAATAAAATAGCACAACAGACGTCACTAGAAAAACATAATCGAAACTGTCGTTCGAAAACTGTATTGGGTTTTTGAACCAAAAGGCCTTCCCGGATAGATTGATAAACGAATATTGAACGCCTACAGTAGATTCCATACTTTGCACTCTTTTCAAAATGGGTAAGTGAAGGTTATTTTGTTGGATTTGTTAGCGTATTTAAAATTTCATAGGTGCTGCTGGTTCCGCTAAACGTACCCATAGGCGTACGAGCCGAGGAGGGGCTGGGGGGGCTGAATTCTGGCAAACTGGCTCTGCATTCGGGAAAAATGAAAAAAATAATAGCTTGTAAAAAAGTTGAAGAAATGCTAGCCTTATAGCATATTATAAATTCAGGATCAGAAAGTTAAGAAAATTTAATATCTTTATTTATTAGCTGTTATTAAGTACTTATTAAGCTGTTAAGTTGTGTTGGCTCACAAGTTTTTATTTTCTTTCTTATGCATGAATAAAATATTTGATATAGTCTTATGCCCTATTAATCAAAATTAACTAAGTACCGGTAGGGATGACAATACATCATGGAAGTTGCATAAAAAAAGAAAAATCATACAAATAATTTTTCAAAGCATGACACGTATCCTTTGGTAATGTTAGTGCTTCTAATGGCCTGTTGAAGTGAGGGAGCCTGAGCCTGTAATGATCCTAATTATATATACACACACACACAGTTAATTACATTAACTATCTAATTTCGGGCATTCTTTGTTGTAACTTAAAAATTCGGGCAAATTTGTATCAGCCCCCCCCCCCCCCCAAAAGATTAGGTGTCGTACGCCTATGAACGTACCCGTTTATTTTTTGTAGGGCCTAGTTGCCTCATTAAGAGGTAAGTTAAATTGTTTATTTGAATGTGATGATCCTCGTTTTACATAAAAAGTTTTGAGAATTGTGTATTGCATTAACAAAATTAAAGGTTTAGGATTGTTTTGGTCCTTGGGTATGTAATATCTAGGGCAGTCAAAAGTTGACCGAAAAAATTAAGAAAGTTGACCTTACGAATTGAAAAAATTGACTTATAACGTTGCCTTTACTTTCAATAATAAAAACGATACTTTAATTACTTATTCTTGCTCTTCTTCATCAGTTGACCGATTGTAGTAAATTATGAAGTATTTGCCGACATTTTCTGGCAAAAAATTGCGATCCTTACTTAATAATTTATTAAGCATGGAGAAAGATCTCTCTACAGCGGCAGTTGTTGGTTGACATCGCAAAAGCTGACCATAAACTGTTGGTGAGATTTCAGGTCTACTGAGGTTAATTATTTCACAAATACCATTTGTCTTGAGTCTTGTTTCAATGTATTGTTTGACTGAACACATATCTTCGCCAAGGTTGATAGAAGAAATGGTTTCATATGCCTCTCTAATGGTGCAATCAGATGCTTCCATCCTAGTCACTAAGCTAGCAATCAAACTATAATTCATTTTGATTGACATTAGTTGCTTTGGCAGTTTTTCATTAGCAACACTCTCTTTAGCCTTCTGAACAATGATTCCTTCATCTTCAAAATTTTCCACAATTGTCTTCACATTTGGAAAATTGTCTGCATAATAAAAAGCAGCGTTCAGCCAGCTTGCCCAACGTGTTACAATCGGTTCTGGAGGAGTTCCTATTTCAGCAAACAATTCCTTCCTTCTTTTGTTTTTAAGAGTAGAAGCCTTGACACATGCAATTAAAGTGTCAACATCACTATAAAATGCTCTTATTTGCATCGCACAATTATGTAACAGATGCGCAAGACACGTTACATGGAAAAGTCTTGGAAAAAGTTGCTTGAGTGTCGCTCCAGCTGACACCATGTAACGAGTTGCATCAGACAGGAGTAAACAGAAATTTTGTCTTGGTATCTCGAATTCTTTTACAGTATCGTCAATCTTGTGTATGACAGTTCGTGCATTAACATTTCCAAGAAGAACATCGCACCTGATTAAATATGTTTTCTTGGGAACATCAATAGATCCATCAAGTATGTTCAAATATTTTGAGCCCCTTACTTCACATTCATCAACAATTAGGAAAACTAATTTACCCTCCAGCAAATGTTTTATTCTACTTAACTCGCTTTCTGCCTGTTTCATTGCTATTGATCTGCAAGTTGACACGCAAGGCACTGCTACACCTAATTCAGAGAACAATTGTTTCACATGAGGGTTGCTCAACTTATGAAGAGGTATGTTGGCTGACAGAAATGTAGTCACAAGTTTTTCCGAAAAATCTGAAGACTTGTACTTTAAAAGGGTTTGCGTCTTTTCATTTCCCACATTTTGGTCTATACCACGCTGGTGCTTTTGGGTAGAGCGATGTTTATCCACAAAAAAGGATTTGTCATGCTTGACCACAACACAACAAATCTGACAGTATAGCTCATTTTTTCCTGAACAAATGAATTCATTAGGATATTTTGCAATTATAGCGCGCACTTTAGCAATAGAACTAACTGCAACTTTTGGCATTTTAAATATCTGAAATCAAAAGAAATCGAAATCAGTGAAATCACAAATCAGAAAAAATCACAAATCAAAAATGGTAACCAGTAACCACAACACATACAACACAGCCACATCCAAAACTAGAACGGACATAACTGAATAAGACAAATACGAGCAGCGAAGTTGCCAGTTAACCAAAAAGATGCCAATTTTTAGTTATTTTAATTATTTATTCCAAAAAATTGACTTTATTTACCTCATTGCTATTTTTTGACCTAACAGGTAAAAGTTGACTTTTGGTTGACCTATTAACTTTGGTAATATACCCCCTACAGGTGTTTTTATTGCATTTTCAGTCGTTTCAGCGAAAAGTGCCCCATAGGAAACAATTTGACTTTATTGACTTTTGACCGCCCTAGTAATATCTTTTACGGCATATTGCGCTTATTACGATAGCATAGTATATTTAGTATTGTTTGTTTCAGATATCTACAGAAGTCTTGAAGGCAGTCTTGGGACTGTGTTGAAGTGTGGAACTACTTTGAAATTCTTTTCGTGAACTGTGGAAAGGGGTATTTCAGAGCGGATAGTCAGCTTGTCTTGCCATGCGAATACCTGGACTGGACTCGCTCGGATAGTTTTCTCGTTTGAGCTGTAATAGTTTTGAATTCATTTGGGTAATCTTTTTTTAGTGTTTCTCATTAATTACATATTTTGTTGTATTACACTTAAGTTCATTTAGCAATTTGTTTTCACCCTGTATTGGATAATTGGATACTAGTGAACACTGAATAGCCACAAACTAGACTAGCTCCACATCCAACCACTAACCAACTATTTTGAACCGCGAAGCATTCATTTTAAAACTTCCGCGCCAGGACAACCGGATAGGTTATCGTTTTCTTGACAACCCGGTAACACTAACCAATTTGTACTCTTTAAGTAAGAAAATCGAAATCATTGTTTGATACTTTGGCTATTACAGTATGATGCTGGTGACGATTAGTGGTGTACCGATTAATCGGCATTAGCATTGGCACCGGCAGAATCGGCCATTTTTGGGGAATTGGTATCAGCCAAACTTAGCCGATTCTCTCACCGATTCTTTGAAATTTTTAAATTTTAATTACAAAACAAAATCTATATTTCTAGAAAACTGAACGGACCAAAAACGCTATTTATGGTAATTTAGACTCATTTCAAAGTGTAATTGCATAAAAATATTTTACATTCACGAAAAAGGCAAAGCTTACTTAGTTAAGTTGCCCATAAATTTACATTTTCTCTAACTAACTAATCTCTAAATATTATAAATATTATAAACTATCGTAATCTCCTTTAATTAATAGCAATTCTATACTAAGTTGTATTTTATAAGTTATATATTAAACCATCTTATTACGTTGACGTTAAGTATTTTAATAATTTTATAAACCCAAATTGTATATCTATTTTTTTTACTCAAAATGACCACTAGAGCCTTGAAATTTTAAGTGAAAATTTTGTTTACATTATTGAAGAAAAAATATGTTCAACATAAGGAAAAAGAATTATTTTAAATATTCGTATTCAATTTATGAAAATAAAACAAAATTATTTTTTCCTTTTACTGAGTAATAAAACCTAACATCATTTTAGCTACGGTATAAGTAACTAATTTTGGTACCATATATTTTGGAGTGAGTTAAGGAAAAGCATTTAAACAAATTTGAAATGTAAAAATATGAAAAGTAAAAGTTTGCACATTTTTGGATTAGTAAAATTTATGAAGGGAAACGATTTTTTAAAATATAGGCAAAGTATCAGCACCAGCAAAATTTTGGAATCAGTTCATCACGAGTAACATCCATGTCCCATATCATGAGGGGTAGGGGCCCGAGGCTCGGCTACTTTAGCCTCAGTCACTTAAAGCGGGTGTCCGGCCCACCGCTTCGTTGTGACGTAAAATACAGAGAAAACAATCGCCTTGCTCTGGGCAGCCCACGACCTGGGGTGTCATCAGCACTTCTTCTGGGTGGAGCCCTAACCGATCGAACTACGAATCGATTAGTAAAGCGCATCAGTTGGTAAAAGTACCATTCTAATTTTTGCACAGTTGAACATTTATAATTTATAGTCCGTGTCTGTTTTTAAAATTTTCTTAAGATATACTTTTTGTACTTTTTCCGCACTTTAGAGAATTTGTTATAAACAATTAATTTTTCATTTTTAAGTTTAGGGATCAAACGAGAGCCGTAGCGAAGGATTGCCTGGTGTTAAAAGGAGAGAAAGTATCATTACGGTGGAAAATTTTCTCTTAATAATGTATTTGTATGTTTCAGGATTATTTTATAATTCTGTGAATGTGTCACGTTCAAGTGTAGAGTATTAACAGTTGGCTATTATTTTTTATTTATTAGTAATAAAAATTCTTTGGAGGAGGGGATTCCGCGGATAAGGTTTTACCCTTGGTCCAAAAAAATGCTAGCTACGACTCTGAATCAGATTGTGTGTGTTGCGTATTTTGAAAGTTTTATTACGTTACTCTAATTGTAATAAATGTTCTCAGTAGGTGAACCCCATTTGACGGCTTTCTATTTCTTTTTCAGCTGGCGAGAGGGTGGAGCATTTCGTGCGGCTCTACAGATTTCCTCTCGCATCCGAATACCGTAGACTAAGAATCGGCGGCTCACGGCTCAGCTTTACAATCTGAGAAAAGCGTCCTTACTAAAAACTAAACGAAACTTAAAAAGGCATTTTGCCAAGTTTAATTATTTAGAAAACGTATGGTTTATGGGATGCTTTTACTCCCTTCTTAATTTTTCTAAAAAATGTAATGTATGATAATGATTAACGTTTATTGGCAAGAGACACCCCATAGAAAGTAGAGTATCCATTAAGGCAGGGGTGGGGAACCTCTCGCCCGCGGACACATTTCAATTCGCCCGCCGATGATATCCTATAAAATTCTAAAAATATATATATGAACCAATTTCCTAAGAGCAGTAGATAGATATTTCGGGAGGATTGAAGAAGGCGGGCGCATCGTCAGTTTTGGAGTATGTGTCAGAATGTTTGCGCTCAAGTTCAGTACATTTCGTTCGCGGGTACGAAACATTCTGACACTCTCTCCAAAAATGACGATGCGCCCGTCTTCTTCAGTTTTCCCGATATTTCATAATAATGTTTCAATCAAAAACTATTAATTTACCCAAATCTTGTTCAGCGCCATTATTTTCGTTACAAAAATCTAGCCTTAATGAACATAATTTATTTGAAAACGTATCTAGTCGTTATTCGACGTCTCTCATATAAACAGCTGATTTTTTAATGCCTCTGATATCCATACTTAAATGATTCGTTTGAAAACGTTTTTGATCGTCGAGTAATAGATTGATAAAGATGCCAAGTAGTGCAATGCAATTATTTTAATTAAAAATTTTTTATAGTAAATATTGCAAATGAAGTTGAAGCAGTATCTCTCTCTTAATTTTTAATTCTCACTTATAAATAACTAAATTTAAATTTTTTAAATATTACGATTGGGATATTTCAATTCAATCTTTTAATGAAGATCATCTGGCACCACTGTAATGCTGACAATAATGAATGTCAAACAGTCAATGATATGTTTTTAGTTGCTGAAAATTTTTGTAGTGTCAGGTGCTGGTGTCTGATGTATAAAAACAAAATAAATAATAACCCTTCTCTACAATGACTACTGCTAACAAAAAAAGAAAAGCTATAGTCGAGTGTTGTGTTTTCAATGAAATATGGACAAATAGTTATTTCTTTGTGGAAGTAAATGGAAGTCCCATATGTCTCATTTGTAGGGAATCGGTTTCTGGTTTGAAAAAAATACAATCTTGAGCGTCACTATTTGACCAATCATAAGGAATACGAAAAAATTGAAAGTAATCTACGTTTAGAGAAATTAGCATGTTTGAAAAAATCTTTACATAAACAGCAATCTATTTTAAAAAGGCCAAGTCAAGAAAATAAATCCATAATGCAAGCAAGTTATGAAATTTCTGAACTGATTGCAAAGAAGCTGAAGCCACACATCGAAGGCGAATTTATTAAAGAGTGCATACTTGTTACAGCACGTACTTTAGCTCCAGAAAAAGTCAAATTATTTGAAAATGTTAGTTTATCCCAGAGGACAGTATCTGACCGTATCAAAGACATGGCTGATGATATCGAAATTTCTTTGAAACAAGCCATATCAGAATTTGTGATTTTTTTCGCTAGCTGTAGATGAGACAACAGATAGAACAAATACGGCACAGCTGGCTATATTTATTCGGGGAATAATGCCAAATTTTACAACACGAGAAGATTTACTTGCTTTAAAATCGATGTATGGAACTACTACTGGTGAAGATATCTTTTCTGAGGTCCAAACAGCAATTAGTGATTTCAATTTATCGTATGAAAAATTGAGTGGGTTGTTACGGATGGTGCGCCATCTATGGTAGGATCTCAAAAAGGGGTTGTTGCTTCAATTAGGAAAGAATTAAAGAACCGTCAACTGGATTCCAAGGCTTTAATAGTGTGCCACTGTCTTATTCACCAGGAAAATTTGTGTGCACAGTCTCTAAGAATGAACAATGTAATGGCAGTTGTAGTAAAATGTATTAACTCTATTAAAAGTAAAGGACTGAACCGTAGGCAATTTAAAGAAATGTTGAAGGACCTTGAAGTGGAATATGGTGATTTATTGTACTATTGTGATGTTCGATGGCTTAGCAAGGGGTGTTTTTGGTTGATATCACTATCCATTTAAATGAGCTAAATTTGAAATTGCAAGGGACTAATCTGCTTATTACCTCTCTTCTGTCAAACATAAAAAGTTTTGAAGTAATGCTGCAACTGTTTATAAACCAGTTAAAAAAAAACTGCATGGTTCACTTTCAAACTTTGAAAGAACAAAATCCCGCATCGACAGTTGAGTATGCCACAGAGTGTTATAACCTTTTGAATGAATTCAAAAAAAGGTTTCAAGATTTAAAAACTAAAGAACTCGAATTACGAATATGCGAAACTCTTGATGTGACGCCAGATGAAGCCCCCGATTCCTTGCAATTGGAGTTGATGCATTTGCAATCGGACAACACCTTGAAATCTAGATATAATAGTGTATCTATTTTAGAGTTTTTAAATCATATGTATCAGCTGAAAAATATCCACATTTGAGGAATCATGCATTGAAAATTGCATCACTGTATTCTACTACATATCGATGTGAACAATTCTTTTCAAAATTGAATTTGGCCAAGAACCGCCTGCGTGCTAAACTAACTGATGACAATCTAACAAATCAGTTAAGAGTTGCTACATCAGCAGTGCCACCTAATATTTCTGAACTTTCTAAATCAAAGGAATGGCAACCTTCTCATTAGAGTACAAAGTAAGGAATATATTGAAAAATATAACAATTTTAATTATGTATAGTGGCATTGCAGGTATATACATATATATTAAAAAAACTGTGACATAAATATTTTTCTTAATAAAAATTCGCCCGCTACTGATTCTTACACTTGAAATTCGCCCGGGGTACTTAAAAGGTTCCCCATCCCTGCATTAAAGTATTAAACGTTACAACTAATTAAAATTTAAAACTGAAAAAGGACAACGGTAATAAAGAAATAACAATAATACGCATAATGAAACGAGTAATTATGAAATTAATTATAACGGGTTCCCAAAGGTAAAAATAAAACAAAACTAAGAAGTACGTGTAATGAAAAAGCCAATGTAAGAGTTTACTGGAGCTTTAGACAAACACTTTCATAGCAAGAGGTCCAGTCTCGAACGCATAAAACAGGACTGATGAATAACTTGGATAATTAAAGAGTGTGAGTTTTGAATTCTTCGCATTGGACTGTATTGATTACCTCTTGTTACTCTAGGGAGGCTTGAAACATTGCGGTCAGCGGACATATGAGAGGCCGAGCATCTTGGAGGTAACTTATGCAGCAGTCTAAAAGATTTGTTATAAAGCAAATTTAGAGTTTTGCAAGAACATATTTCATAATTAACCCAATGTTGCTGCCCATAAATATTAGTGCAGAAAGTATGAAAAAGCGTGTTTTTAGCTTTGCTTATACAGAAACTGAAGATCCTTGTAATCATGTTTGCCTTAGTAAGTACAATAATTTCGATATTGTTTCTTTATGTCCGAGTCGTCATTCAAGCAGCTGGTGACCCAAATACTTAAATTCTTGTTCCATTGGTTCGTGTCTCATCTTGAAAATAATAATAATAATAATAATAATAGCTGTCTAATTTGAGCTTTCAGGATGGAACTGCGTAACCTCAGTTTTAGCAACATTAAAATTAATGTCATGGTTCTGTGAAAATGATTCGCAAATTTTTACAAGATGATCCAAATCTTTAGCCGAAGGGTTTATTAACACCATATCATCGGCATAGACCAAGTTATTTATCCTCATGTTATCTATCCAACATCCCACTCTTACTTTATTACTTAAAGAGAGAGCAAAGAGCCTTGTCTAACTCTGCATGAGAAAGCAAAACATTCGGACAATACATTGCCCCATCTAACCATAAAAATTTGATAACTAACAAAATTTATAATTTAAACCATAATAGAACATTCCTCTCTTCTAATTTTTGAAACAATATTGTGATTCACCTAATCATATGCTTTGATTATATCTAAAACAGAACTGTAAATAGTTGAATTACTGTAAGCATATTTAAATACAATCTCCATCAAAACAAATAAACAGATCACTTGAATGGGACCTTTTAAAACTAAATTGATTACGAGACGTCCGTAAATAATCATTTAATTGTCGTAGCAAAAGTTTCTCCAGTGTTTTGAGAAGCAGGTGGCAACAGCAATAGGCCTGTAATTATTGTTGGGTAGAATATCCTCCATACTTATTTTTGGATAATATGAGTATCGTCACGTTCAGAATATCAGAAGCAAATATAATTATAAAATATTAAAGCATCATTTTCTCATCATTTTGATATAAGTCACTATGTTCGCAGATGCGTCCTTACCAAATTATGTAGATTTGAATATTATGACATTTTTGCGGCATTTTTTCCCGCCCTTCCAATATTTGCCTGGTGACGTCATGAAAACATGATATATGAGCTAGGCTTTTTAGGTTACTACTTCCACTTATGTTAGTTTTTCATAGATGTTGATCGCGATGACATGTGAAGGGTGCGAATATTATTTTGAGGATTTAATATACGAAGTGCATTCTAATGACTCCCGAGCAATAGAAATATTTACGGTAATTATGTATTAAATGAATGCCCGGTTAGGTTAATTGAATGCCCGGTTAGGTCAACTGAATGCCTGGTTAGGTTAAGTGAATGCCCGGTTAGGTCAACTGAATGCCTGGTTAGGTTGATTGAATGCCCGGTGAGGTCAACTGTACGCCCTTGATGATTGGTTAGGTTAAGTCGTGATATTTTCGTTAGTGTAAACGAAAATGACGAGAGCAAACTTTTCTGGTTAATACCAAATACATTTTTCTAGTAATATTTGATGTGTTTTGCTTAGATTTTGACCTCCATTTCCCTTGAAAATGAGCCAAACTTCAAAGTACTATAACTTTGTTGGATCTCATTTCCGATGGAAATGGAGGTCAGATTTGAACAAATCACATCAAATACTACTAGAAAAATGTATTTTGTTGTGGAAAATGACTGAACGTGTCTATATACATAATTACCTTATTTTTGACAAGGGGTGTGATATAAGCCCTCGTAAACTCGGCAGCAATATAACTGACCAGGCATGGCTGCGAACAGTAATGAGATATGAAGGTTGATCACATTACCATACTTTAACTGCTCATTCCTCAAGTCCTCTATCTCTGTCGTTCCATTGCAGCCTACATCAAGACTGGCTCCCCACGCTGTTAAGGATGTTTGAGTATTTCGTTCTCCATAATTTAAACTATTTCTATCTTCCCGGACACTCCATCACTTGTTGATGGGATGGCATTCTTAGCACCCCTTTCTTTCCTGACCAATTTGCAAAATTTATCATTAATTTAGCGTCACAGGTTCTTGATGCTGATATATGGTAAACAATATTTTGTTTATGTCTGATTTAACCTTACGTCTCAAAAAGCGTGATACTTTCCCGCGGTTCCAAAATTTACCCCCTACAACCAAGAAATTTACCCCAGGTTAAGAAGTACTGGTCTATAGGGCTAGACTACATAGGTTAGGTTAGTCTATAGCAGTGGTTCTTAACCCCTGGGTCGCCAAGCCATTTTGATGGGGGTCATTAAATTCATTAAATTGTCATTTATACCTTTATTTATGTTATCCTTAATCATTTTGCCATTAGTTATTTATTTTATTATCTAGTACGAGTGAGCCGTTTGAAGGCATGGGTCGTCGAGCTAGCCTCGCGACCAGAATTTGGGTCGCAACCTAAAAAGGTTAAGAACCACAGGCTACATAGGTTAGGTTAGTCTACAGGCTACGTGGGTCTAGAACTGAAATATGATACATATTGTGTAATTATTTTTTGAATAATTTTTATAGTCAGTGAAAGGCTAAAGAAAAAAAAAGACTCGGAATATACAGGGTGGAGCAAAAGTCGTGCACTAAAGGGTCAATTCCAGTTAAACGCTAAAGTCGTGTATCATAGAGTAAATATTAGTTAGTATTCGAAATAATGACCATTAAGTTGAAAACAATTTTTGATTCGGTGTACGCATGATGTCTGAACACTTCCAAGCACGCTGACGTTGATCATGGAAGAGCAAAATCTAATTTTTTCTTTAAATTGACCTCTGCCTCTGAGTCATTCAACGTAGACGACAAAGAAACGGCAATTAACAATTAACAAACGGCAAATAGGAAAGTGTTTTCAAATTAATGCTGAATATAATTTATTCTATGGTGCGTGACTTTTGCGCCACCCTGTATTTGTATTAAATAATTATTTATTTTTTAAGGGGCACGTGATGAGGTAATTAAATTCTTTCCTACTTTGTATGATTCCGTCCCAGATGCGAAGGACAATCTCTCTCTCTCTCTCTCTCTCTCTCTCTCTCTCTCTCTCTCTCTCTCTCTCAGGAAAGAAATATGCCGAAGGAGAAAGAATAGTAAAAGGTAATAAAATATTAAGATACCGAATTTTACAATATTGCGCTCATGTGAAGTCACTAAAAGATAATTGATTTCGCTTCAAAATATTCAAAACATTCCAAATACAAGGTAAAGCACAGCGTTCACGTGAAACGATCGCAGCCCATTGCGCGAACTCCTGAATGTTTATTAAGCAGCACCATCAGGAGACGAACCCCCGACATCACTGGCTTCACTTCAATTATTGGGAAAAGATGTTACACACTGAACTAGGGCGCTGATATATATATATTATATATATATATATATATATATATATATATATATATATATACTGCGTTCCAAATTATTAAGCAGATTACATTTTCCCCATGAAATTTGTAGCAAACAATCATTATATATAGCAGCATTGATGGTATTCATTTCGATAAAATATTTTGATAATTAAAATAATTATCTCATTTTATTGAAAATATGCAATTATGTGCTTCTTCTAAGTAAACAAAACGGACTTTATGTAACACAGAGGCAACTACTAAGGAATTATGCAAAGATGCACCAGCTCTTCCGGAACGTCTGGATGCAATTTTACCGAGCGATATATTTATCAACTTGTGTGCTTCAAATCCGTTTGGAACGTCAGATATCATGTTCACCACTTAGCAATTGGTCAAGGCACAGAGAGATAACTAACACGACTCCATCCTCTATTTCCAATCTTGTAATGAATTAAAGTGAAAATTTCGCCTGCCTTTATACAATGTCGTTGTGACGTCATTACCAAGCTCTTTCAATTCAATCAGATCCTTAGTTTGTTTGAATCTGTTTCCAATAAAATTGACAAATACGTCATATAATATAACATCTAAATATAAATATATTTACCAAAATACTAAAACTGATTTTCTATTTATATATATATATATATATATATATATATATCAATCTGGAGAAGTTGCGCTAATGTTACACATCGACTTCAGTGTTACAAAATCGTTTCGTTCAAATGTCTAACTATAAAAGTAGGGTTTGTAAAGAGTAGACCTACTCTCTCCTTCACCATCTCAATACCCCTCTAAAGAAACTTAACTCCTTTCATTTGAGAATAAAGTTATCACAGTAAGACTTCATTTCTACGTCCTGTCCTTTTAAGATAACATTAATAAGTTGGACTGAAAACTATAAGAGCCACAGAGTGTAGAACTTTCAGATAACAGAGTTCGAAAGAGGAAGAACTATCAAACCTCAAATAAGTAATTGATTTTAATACATAACAAAAAGCATGTTTAAAGTTAACTAAACATTATGTAAGCTTAAGTTTTAAACAGCCTTAATATCAGTTTTGAAGAAAACTTACGCCTATGTTTAACTATGAACAGAGAAGTGCGTAAAACCTTGAAATCGTAGTATCAAAATTAATACGAGTTTTTTGCAAGTTTAACCCTTAAACTCTACCCGGGGTACTATTGTGCCCCAGTACCCCCGGAATTCCTGGCATAACTTTTATAATGGGCTATCTCGCGCTTATTCTTTCTCCTAGAAATTAACAGGTTGTAAGATATTAACAAGTTCATTCATTTGAATTATCTGTCCTAAGCTCCGTCCCCTGTATGATCGGTCACGTGACTCCTGCTACTACCTGAGCATCCCTGCGTGCTCAGTTGAGCGGTGCAAGCCGTGGATTTCAGATGTGTATTCTCTCGCGTAGAAGAAAAATAGTGATGGCTACCTTTAATATTGCGTACTCGAGTTTTATGAAGTGATATTCGCTAAAGTGTGAAGATGTGGTGAACAGTGAAAGACTCCTATTCTACCATCCTTTGATGCTTTTAAGGCTACATTGAACCATGCGAAGGAAGGATATTTTAGTAATACGTGTGGAATGTACTGCACTTCATTTCTCATGCATATGTCACGTGGTACAAGTGATGTATTGAATTATGTTGTAGGACTAAACTTTATAAAAGCTTACATATACCGTGAAGTAGAAGAAACAACACGTGCAGAAGAGAAGCAGCGGTTATGGTTAGTGAGTCTTATTGATGAGTGGTGCGACAAGCTAAATTATAATATATTGCTTCATACCGTACCCTGCGACTGAGAATGTAAATCTTGTCATCATGGAGAATCTTAAGTATTTTTACCACTACATTAATAATATCATGACGAGGATTGTAGTGAGATTGTGGCTAAAGGTCTGCGTGAGTATTTAATAGAATTTAGAGACGAGTATCGTTTGCTATGCAAAAAGGAAAAAATATGGGCACATGTTTCTCTCAAATAGTGTGCCGGAGTGTGAATAAATTGTGTTTAGTTTGTGGAAATGTACGAAAATGTCTGGGTGGTTGGCAGATAAGTGGGTATCCTATTGTTTTCGCTGGAAACTCGGTGGCTGCGCGGTCAACTCCTCGAGGTTTTCAAGTGCTTACACGGGTTCAACGATGTCGAATTAAGAAGCATGTTTAGTTTAAATGATAACTCGCAACAATGATATAATTTATACATTGCATACCGCCACTATGTTAATATAAGTCATTTGTATAAATTTAATTATGACAAATTATTTATATATAAGAACAGAAATTAGTTTAGAAGGGTCACAGAAATAACGTATTGCGTACGATAGTTACGTTTAGTTTAAAATTATTAGCATATCTTCATCCACAAATCTGTCTCTTATGCATAAAATGTACTCGTACAACTGCTGCACATACATATATACGCACATACATACGTACGCACATAAAAATAATTTGTACAACTAGTCCAAAAGGTTAATCCAAAAGTTAATTCACTAACCGTGGTTGGGTTACAAACTTCAATCCAGTTGTGTCGTAATCAAAGTAACCATTAGGTTTGGTTGTTATATAATTCATATTTGGTTGTTGTAACCGGATGTATACAACAATGCTTCGTCAGTGATTTCTGTCGATTGATTGCTGTGGACTGCTTAACTCCCTTCGCAATATCTAGGTCATTTGATGAAGGGGATCTACAGTTTTACGGCACGTGGCACCCGTACCATCTGGTCACAAATTGACGGGTGTTATATGCTTACTTTAGGATATTTTGAATGAGTCTAGAGTTTAATTGGTGTGTTTTATTTCCCACTAACTGTGTACACGAGATAAGTGTATGCATGGTGTAAATGAACTCTGAAGCTGTTCTTTTTTCATTACACTTTTTGCATCTTTCGCAACAAAATTGGAAAGAGCTTCTGTGATAGTTGTCGGACACAATGTGGAAGGTGTACACTGTGTACACGAGATAAGTGTACGCATGGTGTGAATGAACTCTGAAGCTGTTCTTTTTTTGTCATTACACTTTTGCATCTTTCACAACAATTTTGGAAAGAGTTTCTGTGTTAGTTTCGGACACAATGTGGAAGGTGTACATGAGGGAGATACAAGGACAAGAAGTACCTCAATAAGTATTGCAATCCGTACCGAGGATGTATCAGTGGTTACGGTTCCATGGAAAAAATTCCTACATCGCAAGGTTCGGCCTATCCATTTTCTTGAACTGATCCACAGAGCAGATGTTCACATCTTCTGAAGGCCGCATGTTCCACGCGCCACAGATCTTATAGACAATGTAGGTCCTGTATATGAGCTTGAATTATCTCGATGAAATTATGATGTGAAAGAGCTAGCAATCATTCCCTGACGAGATGTATTTCTGAAACACAAAAGCCTTTGAATTTTTTTCATTTTATACAATATATTTTTTGGAGAAAAATTTCTTTAACGGTTACAACAAAAAAGGTAGAAAATTGGATGGTAGATAAATGGGCACCCTGGTTGTCCTGCTAGAATAAACCCTCGAATGAAAAGGAAATGTTTATAAATTTGTATTTGGTGTTGTAGCTAGCGAAAGCATTTGTGTGTTTTTAAGCATGATTGTATTTGCGGAGGAAGCCGCGGATCAATTTGAAAATTTCACCTCACCATCCTAGTGGTCAAGAATATTTTAAAAGTTTTTGGTACACGGATCTGTTCCGATACTTCTGAATTATTCATATTTGAACTGTAGGTCTATGGCAGAGTGAAAAGGTTTGACCTTTGTCAAAATGAACAATTCGGCGAGAAAGAGTTAATTATTATTACTAGTGTATTCGAGAGAATTTTATAATAAAGAAATTATAAATATTTTTGTGTTCACTCCTTCCTATGTTATTAAATAGTACAACGCCAATTGTGCGTACTCGTTGTATAGTATAATGTTTTTGCTCGTGTATATATATATATATATATTTGTAACGTTAGTTGCAAAGGGGGAGTGGTGTGCAATGAAGGGGGAGGGGTTATGCAATGAAGGGACTTCTCGCGTAGGAGTGGTAAAATTGTATTTAGTTATTGAATTTCTGCCCCTTTATGCAATATCCCTCGCAACAACCATCTCTATAAAAGATTTCCAGAATGTGCATTATTATTTTTTGCGCCCCTACTAATTGAGTCTCAATTTTTTTCGGATGCATGTGATTTGCAACCATACTAAATTGATCCTCAATTTTTCGGATGCTGTTCGTTATAGGAATATATTCATTAGAGTGGTTCAGCTCAGTATCGCAGGAAACAAAATTAGCGCCGCTACTCTGTATTACTCTGACATTAACACCACAGTAATATCCTATGATATAAACATCAAATCTAGAAAATTTTTGTGCATTACCATGTTTTGCGCCCATACTAAACTCAGCTTTCGGACGCAAGTTATTTTGCGCCCATACTAAATAGAGTTTCAACTTTGATTAATTAATGTATTCGGTTTGACTTCTCGCGTAGGCGTGTGGAAAAATTGTATTTAGTTATTGAATTTCTGCTTGGTTGGCTGATAAATGGGTACCTTAGGTATCCTACTGGTGGCTTAGCCTGCTGTTGAGAGTCCGGACGAAGACAATTCAGCCGCTGCTGCGATTCCATGTTAAACTGTAGGTCTATGGCTGAGTGAAAAGGTTTGACCTTTGTCAAAATGAACAATTCGGCGAGAAAGAGTTAATTATTATTACTAGTGTATTCTAGGGGATTTTATAATAGAGAAATTATAAATATATCCATTCCTTTATTTATATTTTTTAAAAAAGAGTATTCGGTTTCCACGTTACTGTGGGTCTAAGGCGGTGTGAAAAGCTTGACCATTGTTAGAACGAACAATTCGGCGAGAGGATTTTATAATAAAGAAATTATAAATATATCCATTCTTTTATTTATATTTTTTAAAAAAGAAAAGAGTATTCGGTTTCCCCGTTAAACTGTGGGTCTAAGGCGGAGTGAAAAGCTTAACCATTGTTAGAACGAACAATTCGGCGAGAAAGAGTTAATTATTATTATTGTAATTTGTACCACTATATATATATATATATATATATATATATTGTGTGTGTGTGTGTGTGTGTCTGTCTGTCTGTGTTAATTTTGAAAAATGTATAATAATAATAATAATAATAATAATAACAATAATATATCCATCCATTTTTTTTTATTCATTCATTTCAATAACTAAGAAGATGATATACAAATAATAATAACTAAGTTGATAAAATATAAAACATTTTTTATATAGAGGAAGGACAATCGTATGAAGCGAAAGGAGACGGATGTGTGTCTTTCAGAGAGAAAGTTTACCCAAATTCCTTCTCGCTAGTTCGTGGTTTTAAAAGGCCTCGGGCTGGACCTTTCTGCTGGATACTCTCATTACCTGCCTCCTCCCGCTGTAGTCTGAACACAATGTTAAAATAAAGGTATTTGTAAGGGAATAATTATTTAATATAATTGTGTGTGTGTGTGTGTGTGTGTGTGTGTGTGTGTGTGTATAGATTTGAGCAGGCCCGGATTTAGCTATAGGCGAACTAGGCGATCGCCTAGGGCCTCGCGCCAAAGGGGGCCTCGCTCAAGCCGTTTTGCGAGTTCTGTTCAAGCGATATTAATGATTTAGAACTCTATGAAGAACTTAAAGTACTTTGCAGGTTTATACCTGAGAAAACAGATCTCGGAAATGCCCTTGTTTATATAGTGGAAACAGAGATGGGCAAGATACTTGGAAATTGTATCTGAGATACAGATACAAGATACCCAACAAAAATGTATCTGAGATACAGATAAAAGATACTCGAAAAAACTGTATCTTCTAGATACAGATACAAGTTACAGATACAAGATACATTTTTAAGATACAAGATACTTTTGAAAGAATAATTATTTGAGTTTAGTTTCACCTGGTGAGCCATGAGCGCACGAGTTGTCTCATTCAATTGTTTATTATATTTTCTGGATATAAATAAATGCCAAATCAATGGTACTTCATATCTCAGTATTCATATAGTGATATAACTAAAAGGAAAGTACAAAGTAAATATGTATAAATAATCCTGAAAATTTTTAGGTATGGAAAAATAAAATAAACCACACTTTTTCAATTTATGTATTTCAAATAAATTGTTGATACAGGTATGCTCAGTTACCTACTCACGAAGAAAAAATAAAGTTTTCCTCATAATAAATATATTTGCAGGAATAAGCAAATATATGTATAATTCCTGATTTTTAATCATGTTAAAACATGTTAAAACCGCGGGATACAAGATGAAACCTGAGTACGTCTGTGCCGAGACTGTGCGCGCAGCGCAACGGTAGTATTCATGTACAAACATGTAACAGCAATCGCCGGCCTGCTTCAACGTGCGTCAGATATAATCATATTTCATGAATAGTTATTAGCGTCTCTATTTAAAAAGTATCTTATGAAAGTATCTTTGAAAGTGTATCCCGGGATACAAGCTACATGACAAAATGTATCTTAGATACTTCTCAAGATCCTCCAAAAATAAAGTATCTAAGATACGTATCTCAGATACGTATCTTGTATCTTAAGATACTTGTTGTATCTTAAGATACAAGATACTGCCCATCTCTGAGTGCAAAAACAACTAAGTGAGATTTATCCTAATGTTTATGTTGCACTTCGAATAGTATTAACCATCCCAGTTAGTTGCTTCGGCTGAAAGAAGTTTCTCGCGTCTCAAACTTATTAAAACATATTTGCGTTCCACCATGTCTCAAGCGAGATTGCAATCATTAGCTATGTTATCAATAGAAAACGATATAACAAATTCATTAGATTATTCTCAATTAATTGAAGAGTTTAGCTCGAAGAAAAGTAGAAAAGCATTGCTGTAATATTCAAGGAGCATCTGAACCAAATATTAAAGCATTAATATTTAGCCTGATAAGTCGATCGCTCACTATTATAAAAAATGAAATGTCAACATCTCTTATACATCACATATGAAAAACGTTTGTATACTATGGAAAGTCATTACCAATAATATTATATAAATCTTAGAAATCATTGTCTTATATTTTCGATACAAATCTTGATTCATATTATAATTTATACTTGTAGTGAATACTCTTATTTTAGTTTCAAGTTAAATGTTAATTTTACCGTCTTGAATTTCGGAATAGTTATAAATTCATTTTAAATTAGTTACCCCATTATAATTCAATTGTGAACCACATTAATACTAATTTTATGTATACTATATTATTTTATTGTATGTAAACATAATTAATTATATATCACAATTGTCAGTTAATTATTTATATTCAAATATTTATTTTAATTTAATACCATGTCCATTTTACAAATAAATAATAGAAAACCAAAGGTTATATTTTCCACCTTTGGTACTGTCGCAGTTTCGCCTAACGGACTCAATACGGCTAGTGAGATAATCACTGGTTGGCACTTAACTAGCGGCAGTGCTTATGGCTACATCATCCAGGTTAACCTATACCGGATAGATGCGCTACGGTCCCAAGCCGTAGCTTGCCTAGGCCAACGACGACGACGACGTAAACCAACAATTGGTGACCCCGGAGCTGGATTACCCCTTTTACCCGAACGACTAGGACTAGACTGTAATGTCGTTCGTGCCCATCACCCCTTCACCCGAGCGGACTAGGACCAGACTGTAACGTCGTTCGTGCCCACCACCCCCTTCACCCGAGCGACTAGGACCAGACTGTAATGTCGCTCGTGCCCTCTGCCCCTCACCCCTGCCCGTGCGCTCTGTGCCTGCGCTCGTCTCAACCTCCACTCCTTCGTTGGGAACTTGTCGTCTTGCTTGTACGTTAGCAAGCATAGGAGAAGATGCCTGACGACGCTGGTGCCATCTCCCACTTGAGCGTAAAGCTCCCCGTCTTCTGGCCGGGTGATCCATTATTTGGTTCACCAAGTGAATCAAATTCAACTTGGGAAGGATCACCGCTAGCAGGACAAAATACGATCATGTTTTGTCCTCTCTACCAGCGAGCATCATCTCTGAAGTCCGTGACGTCATCGTATCTCCTTCCACGAGTGAGGACCCGTACAACGATCTGAAGTCTGCCATCCTGTGCCGCACCACTGTCTCCGAGCGTGAGAAACTACATCAGTTAATCTCAAAAGAAGAACTTGGAGACCGTAAGCCCACCAAATGCTGAGGGCTATGCAGTGCGCTCTAGGCGAACGCGCACAAACCTTCGATAAGGACATCTTTAGACAGTTGTTCTTGCAGAAACTTCCTCCATCAGCTCAGCGTGTCTTGGCCACTATGGATCCTGCTACTCCAGTTGATAAACTAGCAGAAACTGCCGACAAAGTAGTGGAGATTGACACAGCTCCGGTCAACAACGTAAACACACAATCGGAACTGGAGTTGAAGTGGAAGAGTTAAGTCAACACTCAACCACGTTTGTTCTCTGCTACAAAATCAACGGCAAGAAGCCATTCTCGTCAAGATTACGAAGAGGCATCGTTCGAGTTCCGGGAAGATCTGCTTCTACCACGCCAAATTGGAAAAAGGCTAGGAAGTGCATCTCCCTTGCAATTTTCGTCGGAAAACCCCAGCAGCGAGTCCTAATGGCGTCTAGTACTCGCACTGCCAACCTGTTATTCATAAAGGACAGGAACTCTGGTGTCAATTTCTTGGTCGATACCGGAGCGTCAGTCAGTGTATTCCCTCAAAAATCTGGTCATACGCACTCGGATCTCCGCCTCTATACGCTGCTAACGGTTCACGCATACCCACGTACGGTACTCAGTCGCGTGAACTAAACTTGGGCCTTCACCGATCCTTCAAGTGGATTTTCATCTGTGCTCAAGTGGCGGCATCCCATAATCGCGCTGACTTCCTCCAGCATTTCAAACTCCTGGTGGATCTTGACAAGCGACGCTTATGCGACCAGGCCACACTGCTTTCTGTTCTTGCCAAACAGGTTGCCCTTCGGACGCCTCGAACTCTGCACTTTCCCTCGTTCCCCCTAATTCCATGTACCAGTGCCTTTTCCAGCGATATCCAGGAATCCTTCAACCGATGCAGATGGGTGATACCATTAAGCACACCATTACCATCACATTACAACAAAAGGTCCCCTGTGTTTGCAAAACAGACGTCTTGCCCCGGACAAACTGAAGCTGCCAAATCGGAATTCCAGCTTATGCTGGATCTTGGGTAATAAGACCTTCCAAAAGCAGTTGGTCCTCTCCCCTACACCTGGTCCAGAAGAAGTCAGGAGACTGGAGACCATGTGGGATTACCGGTTTTGAATTCGACAACCATCCGGACCGATATCCGGTACCAAATGTCCAAGACTTTACTTCTCTTCTCCACGGCAAATCTATCTTCAGTAAAATAGACTCGTTAAGGCTTTCCACCACATTCCCGTAGAGCCTTCGGATATTCCCAAGACTGCAGTTTGTACACCATTTGGGTTTATTCGAATTTGTGAAGATGCCGTTCGGGCTACGAATGCTGCGCAAAACCTTTCAGAGGTTTATAGATGAGGTCACCAGAGGCTTAGACTTTGTTTATGCTACATCGATGATTTGCTTGTGGCCAGCTCAACGGAAGAGGAACATAAGGAACATCTTTCACTCCTTTTTCAACGCTTAGAACAATACGTGTTACTATTAATGCATCTAAGTGTGTGTTTGCACAGCCAACCTTGGAATTTCTTGGGTCACACGATTTCGCAGCACGGAATTACCCCCTTCAGGAAAGTGTGAAGTGATAAAAATTACCCTATGCCAAATAATCAGGCGGAGTTACGTCGGTTTCTAGGTTTGGTAAATTATTACCACAAGTTCATTAAAAACTGTGCTAGTGTTCTTGCTCCTCTACACGCTATGATCACACACAACGCAAGGTAACAAAATTGGTATGGTGTAGCGATAGTTACAGGCGTTCGACAATGCCAAAAATGCTATCAATAGTGCATTGTCTCTGTCATTTCCTACATCAGTGATGCCCCCCTAACTCTGACGGTCGATGCATCAGATGTTGCGATCGGTGGAGTGTTGGAACAAACCATTAACGGTCAACATGCACCCATCGCGTTTTACTCGAAAAAGCTGCAGCCAGCCCAAACGCGTTATAGTGCTTTCGGACGTGAACTTCTGCTATTTACTTAAACGTGAAGCATTTTCAACATTTCCTTGAAGGCCGAGAGTTTTGTGTTTTTACCGACCACAAACCTTTGGTCACTGTCTTCAATAAAAACAGCTGTAACCACTCTCCCAGAGTCATCAGGCAACTCGATTATCTCGCAATTTACCACAGATATCCGCCACATCAAAGGTTGTTTGAACACTCCAGCGGATGCACTCTCAAGAATAGAGATTACTTCTGTTACCCTCAGCTCTACACTGGAATGCTATTGCACAGGATCAAGATAAGGATACGGAACTACAAGACCTGCTCAGAGAAGACTCCACTCACTCACTTTCCCTCAAGAAATGAGTATGCCAGGATTGTCTGTGCCCTCTATTGCGACGTATCAACAGCTCTATTCGCCCTTATGTCCCTCCATGTCACAGAAAAGCAGTCTTCATAGATCTTCATAAGCCCTCCCATCCTGGTATCCGTGCTTCGCAACACCTGGTTACCTCTCGTTTTGTTTGGCCCTCGATGCGGAAGGATGTCAAACATTGGACCAAAACGTGCCTTGCCTGCCAGCGTGCCAAAGTCCAAAGGCACACCAGGTCCCCCTTTGACGCATTTCCGCCCCCATCCCAGCGATTTGAAGTAATTCATGTAGACATTGTTGGCCCCTCTTCCGGTGATCAAGGCCAACGTTATCTGCTCACCTGTCTCGACCGCTTTTCCAGATGGCCTGAAGCCATCCCACTTCCTGATATCCAAGCGGACACTGTTGCAAGAGCCTTTCTTCATGGATGGGTATCAAGATTTGGATTGCCGACAAAGTCATCACTGACCAAGGTCGCCAATTTGAGTCTTCGCTTTGGAAGAAGTTTACCAGCTTGTTGGGTACAGTACATGCGCATACCTGTGCGTATCATCCGCAAGCTAACGGCCTCGTCGAACGCTTCCATCGCCAGCTGAAGTCATCCCTTATGTGTCACGAAGACTCCATTGGATGGATAGCTTTCCACTCGTTTTGCTTGGTATTCGCTCTGCATTTAAGAGTGATCTGAAGACTACAGCGGCTGAACTAGTCTATGGAACAACACTGCGGCTACCAGGTGGCTACTTCACTGCAGGGGATAAGTCATGCGATCCTACGGAATTCGCTCAAACACTTTCCTCTCACATGCAGTCCCTTCAGCCTGTCCTCGATTGACTAGCCAACAGAACATCTTTGTTTCCCCAGCCCTCCAGTCTCTTGCACCCACGTTTTCGTTCGTGTACCTGTCCCAAAACGGCCTCTCCAATGTCCATATGACGGGCCCTATGAAGTTCTCCGACGTACGCGCAAATTATTCCTCATCCAGCGCGGTTCCAAGGTCGACAAGGTTTCTATCGATCGTCTTAAGCCTGCGTTTTGGAATCAACCTTAAGTGAGGTACATGTAGCTACCAAAAAGGTCCAGAGGAAATCAGTGTCGTTCGGAACTCTTTGAACTTCCTCTCTGGTGGGGGAGTGTGTAGTGAATACTCTTATTTTAGTTTCAAGTTAAATGTTAATTTTACCGTCTTGAATTTCGGAATAGTTATAAATTCATTTTAAATTAGTTACCCCATTATAATTCAATTGTGAACCACATTAATACTAATTTTATGTATATATATTATTTTATTGTATGTAAACATAATTAATTATATATCACAATGTCAGTTAATTATTTATATTCAAATATTTATTTAATTTAATACCATGTCCATTTTACAAATAAATAATAGAAAACCAAAGGTTATATTTTCCACCTTTGGTACTGTCGCAGTTTCGCCTAACGGACTCAATACGGCTAGTGAGATAATCACTGGTTGGCACTTAACTAGCGGCAGTGCTTATGCTACATCATCCAGGTTAACCTATACCGGTAGATGCGCTACGGTCCCAAGCCGTAGCTTGCCTAGGCCAACGACGACGACGACGTAAACCAACATACTTATTTGTATGGTTATTATTATTTCTTATAACAATTTCCATGCGTGATTATTTGGGTTTGGTTTAATTTTTAAGTGCTGGCATTAGTTCTGTCTATACGGTATTCCAATATTGCGGTATAGTACCGATAATTAAGTCCATATTTTCATATATATAGGCCTAGGGCCTCGCAATTTCTAGATCTGCCTAGGGCCTCGCAACTTCTAGATCCGGCCCTGGATTTGAGAATATGTTAATGGAACGATTTCTTTTGCTAAGCCAATTGTTTAGTGAATTTTTTAATGTTAATATTGTTTAATAATTAATTCACTTTGAGGTGAAAATCCGTTTATATATATATATATATATATATATATATAAGGAATGACAAAATAAATACACTCAGTTAATATGATTATTTATATATATATAATAGATTATAATATATATATATATATATACACTGTATATAGAGGAATGACAAAAGAAAATACACACAGTTAATGTGATTCTTTCTATACCCCCCTATATATATATATATATATATATATAAGGTAAGGAGAAAGTTGTTCAATTGTGTGTGTGTTTGTGTGTATTTCGTCTGAACTATTATTTTGGTGGTTATACGTTTCGTATTATATTATTTTTTGTGCAGTGGAAGGCAAATTCTATTTATTTACAATAATTAATAAACATATTGAATTTTTTATTGTCAATTTCGTTTAAAAGAGAAAGTCTGCATGCTTTCGTAACGAATTAAAATAAATGGTGGTATCTAGCAACTCACCCTAATAATGTATACCTGTACAATTAAAATAAAAAATGGTATCAGGCAACTCAACCTTCCTCTATATAAGACCCGCCTCGCTTCAGAGCTGGCAGTTTGATGATGACAGATGTTGAATAAAGAACTCTTTCCTTCCTTCTTAGGTTAAGACTTAGTTTCCCCTTGGGGGGTTAGGACATCCCACCTTGTCCCCCCAAAGCCTTCCTCCGTCTATCCTTTCTCTTTCAGGTTAAGGCAACCGCTTTGGGGGATGGTCATCCTTCTTTCTTCCCCCCGAAGACCCCTTCCCCTCAACCTCCCCTCTCCCCCTTGGCTCCTTCTAAGCCAACTGGCTGATTAGGGGCCTATAAGACAACGGCCACTGGGCTGAAGTCTTAGTGTGCACTTGGCTCCTGCCAGGTGAACACCTCTCTTGTTTTCTCTCCTTCTCCTGTCTTTCTCTTGGGGGATAACGCCGCCTCCAAGTTTCATGACCCCTTGTTGCACATGCAGCATCCCCCCACCCCCTTTGCAGCATTGAATTGTTGCACACATACCCTCCCCCCATTTGCAATATTGATAATTATCTCTTGGAACATTGTAACATTCTTGCACTCGTCAATTTTCGCCCATACTACTAATGTAAATAAGCAACATAAATAAGCGTGTATTATTATATTTATATTTGTAGGCTACTTTTTGTCATTATGTGTTCGGAACTGTCACTGTTAAAATTCTTTTCGTTTAATTTTTTTCGTTCTTTATGTATGTAATGTGGCGTGTGCGCGGCGTATACGATATTATTATCAGTGTTTCTGTTCGGGTAATCTATTTTTTGTGACGGTATATTTTTTTGGTTATTATTATTATACGGCATCTATCAATTATATCTAATATATCAACTCTCTATTACATCATCAGTTTATTGATCATAATATCGAGACATACAACAAATAAATTAGCGGGCAGCTGTCTTATAATAGTGTTATTGAAGATTTCGTCTCGAGAAAATCAAGGAGGTACAGATTATAAGCACTTCAGAGTACTGGTATTTTTGGTATGACAAACATTGATGTTTTTTGTTAATTTTTCTAATCATGGTTGCAGTTGGCTTCAACAATTTTCCTTTATTTCTTCTTCTTCTCTTATTTATCATTTTATCAAACTACCGGGTGTTTCAAAAGTCCCTCACTAATTTGAGTTTCAATTTTCTTTGCAGCTAATCGACCAACGACGTTCATCTTGTGGTAAACTCTTACTCAGTAGTTGAGAATTTTTTTGAGTCTACATTTGAAGTTTTGCTCCGTTTTCTTCTGCTACCATGCTGACTCTAGAGCAGAGGTGTAAAATCGCTGCATGGCAGGAGGTTTTTCAATCTGTGGTCGAAGTGCAGCGACGATTCCGGGCAGTCTACGGACAGCATTATGCACCGGATAGGAACACCATCGTCGCCACCCACCGGAAGTTTATGGAGACCGGATCCGTAAAGGACAAACCACGATCAGGAAGACCTCGAAGTGGGCGGAGTGAGGAGAATGTCGAAACTGTCTGTGAGGCGTTTACTCAGAGTTAAGGAAAGTCCATTCGGCGAGCTGCTGCGGAACTGAACATCAGCGCGACATCTATCCAACGGATTTTGCGGCGTGGTCTCAAGCTGTATCCGTACAGATCCAGGTGGTTCAGAAGCTGGAACCTCAAGACTACGATTGCCGGGTGGAGATGTTGAGACACTGCTGCATCACTACGAAAGAGACCCATCGATCCTGGAGCACATGTGGTTCAGCGACGAAGCTCTCTTCCACCTTTCTGGTCGCGTCAATCGGCACAACACCCGCATCTGGGGAACTCATAATCCTGCGGAGATCCGTGAACATGAAAGGGACACGCCGAAATTGGTCGTCTGGTGTGCCATCTCCTCAGCTGGGCTGATTGGTCCGTTCTTCTTCCGGGATCAAGATGGAAATTCCGTGAACGTCAACGGAGACAATTACCTTCGTATGCTTCAGGAGTTCTGCATCCCCCAACTGTCAGCTGTAGCTGACATGCAAGAAGTCATTTTCAGCAGACGTGCCCCTGCTCATTACTCGCGTGAGGTTCGCTCATTCCTGAATAAGCAGTTCCCGGATCGGTGGATTGGTCGCCGTGGTCCCATCGAATGGGCTGCTCGCTCGCCTGATCTTACCCCATGCGACTTCTTTTTGTGGGGCTACATTAAGAGCAAAGTGTACGCCACCAAGCCGCGAGTCCTCCCCACACTAGAAGAACGGATCAGGAATGCGTGTGCTTCTGTTACTCCCGAAATGTTGTCCAATGTCGGCCAAGAATGCGTAAAACGGTGGCTCGCTTGTTTCGAAAAAGACGGTGCCCACGTTGAGGTGTACCAGTGACTTTCCAGTAGACTTATGAAGCCAAGTTTGATGCCACCAAAATTCTCATGAATCGTAGACTCAGCAACCAAATTGTCATTTGGTTCCTCTTGTAATTGCTATTTTAATAAAATTTTAAAAATAATGAGGGGCTTTTGAAACACCCTGTATATTTACAATTGTCAATTTTATTTTCCGCCATTGCTTATTATTTTATCCACATTAAAATCATTTCAAATTTATACTCTACGTTCGAATTTTCAGTACTTGTAATTCTTTCAATAATAAAAGAGCAACACTCATACTCATTTACCTTCCACTTATATATTTGTGAAAGATATATATATATATATATATATATATATATATATATCAGGGGGCGCCCATATAAGAGCTTGCCTAGGGCGCCAAATACCCTTGCGCCACGGTATATAGATATATATATGTAAAAAGTGAACAATGAACAATTCCTACACCATCATTATATGGATTTATTGTCTTTATGCAGAACTTATGTTCGTATAGTTTTATGTTCGAATGTCCATTTTTACATAAGAAACCAAAATCGCCTAAGCGAGTTTTTGGATAGAATTTCGATTTATACTTCTTTATTCATTACTGTACTTCCCTAATTCATCTTTTCTAAATAATGACTTATACACTATGACGTCATAAAATAACTTTATTCGCTTTACGTTTCCCACTCTTTGTCTCTAATTCGTTCTTGTAAATCTTCCTAATAATGATTTGTACTATACGTAAAAATTCAATAACTATGACGTCACATTTTCCCTTCATCATATATCTAGTATCCAATGTATGAAAATTCTTTAACATCATGCTAAGGACGAAACACTCTATGGAAGTCATTATTTATATGTTATGTAGTATAAACATTATTATTCAACCATACTCATTCTTACATTCATGTTCTTTCTTGACCGCTATCCTTTATTAATTTTATTACTTATTCATTCATCTACCTATTGTCTACTTATGCCCTATCAACTTATCAGTCTATGTTTACTCGTGTCTATATTACGCACACAACCTATTGTGTGACGAATGATATGTGTACACTATTGTGTGCAGTCGTACATGTCTGTTGACGATCATGATTACGTACATGTATTCTTTTTACGTTTTATTTTCTTTTATTATTTCACCTCCCGTCATTGATTTCCCTTGATCATTGTCCTATATAAATTTTATTAAATATTCATTTTTTACTCGTGTCAATTTGTGACGCGCGAAACTTTGGGCGTTCGTTCGAGAACGCGAAAAAACGTTCTCGTATTATTTTTTTCATTTTTATTTTTAATTATATGACCTCCCGAGGTGAACTCAAAAAAATGCTTAGTAAGATCGAATTCCGCTCACGACGACAGAGTCGAGCGCCTCAAAGATAAAATACCTCCGTTCGCTCTGATTCCAAAATTTATAACATATTATAATATAATGTAACACGTTATGTTTTATATAAATCTATATCATGTGTGCCATGTACTTTGTATTATATTTAACATCTTAATTGTCTATTAAAATGAAACACTGTAAAAACAAAACAAAGTTATAGTAACTGTTTAATTGTAATTAACTGTAATACTTTAATTTAAAATAACGTAATGTACTTTAATGAAACTGTAATTAATAATAACTTGTAATGTACTTCAGAGAAACTGTAATTAAATGTAATGAATTAATTTATAATGTAAGAATATACTTTAATAGAAGTGTAATTAAACAACAAGTGAATATGAAATAATCCATAATTGTAATCGAAATTGTAATGAACCAAAATTAATACGTACTCAGTCGTGTACTAAATTTGTACTTGTGTACTATTACGAAATGATATCGCCTTCATAAATGTAGACTCGGCGAAAAATACAAATTAGTTTTTATTTTTATTTTTTAAATTTTTATTTGCAATCATTCAAAAACATCTGATCATGTGTTTAAAAAGGGGGGAACTTAACCTTCGACTGTCTCCCCCAAACATTTAGGTTATATTATACATGTACTTGTAAAATTACACTACTTTATTTAAGACTTCATTTAAGGCTCTTCTTCATTGCACTTCTTCATATTAGCACCTCATTAGGAGGGGGCAGAGGCCCCTTGCCTCCTTAACTTTTTTTAGATTCCGGCCTGAGCCATGGTCGAAAGAGGTCGAACCTCTACCCCTGTAAATTCAGAGTACTAACTGTAATTTTTGAGAAGTAAACCACAGTAAAAGAAGTTTTTTTTTATCTTTTTCCTTCGAGCCTTGTTCTCTTCAGGAACTCAGTCAGTTAAGTCGAAAGTTATAAAAGAAAAGTCGATAATTTTAGTATCAGAGAAAGTATCAGAGTATTATAAAAAGAGAAGAATTAAAAATTGGCGACCCTTTGCCCAAATTAAGAGACAACCCAAGCACCATAGAAGATATCGGCATGACAGTCTGGCGAGTCTGTAGCCAAGAGTTTAACAGAGTGGCGACCGAAAAGAATTAGAATGTTATAGAAGAAATATCCGTTGCAGCCTCCTAACTAGAACTCCCGTCGATCCGAACCGACTCAGGGCCATAAAAGGGGGGTTAACATTATTATTATTATTATAATAATAATAACATTATATATATATAATATATATATATATACACATATATTTAAAGGTTAATTAAAGTTAAAGACTGGTTCTGCGTCAGGGATAGAGGACTTATCGAATGAGCACTTAAAATATGCAAATGACGTCGTATGTCTGCATATATCATTGCTCCTATCAGCCATGCTTGCTCATAGCTACAGTATATCCCTGCAGAGTTCATGAGGGTATATATCTTACCCCTGGTCAAAAATAAGTACGGAGACATTCTGTCCAGGAATAATTACAGGCCTATTGCTGTCGCTTCCTGCTTCTCGAAACTACTAGAAAAACTCTTGTTACTCCGATTAAATGATTTCCTATGGACATCTCCTAATCAGTTTGGCTTTAAAAGGTCCCACTCAACTGACCTGTGTATCTATGTACTTAAAGAAACAACCATTTATAGCTGTTTCCTTGATATAAGTAAGGCATATGATAGGGTGAACCACAATATTTTATTTGCAAAACTAGAAGACAGGAAAATTCCCATGTACATATTAAATTTATTGAAATTTTGGTATTCCCACCAATCTTTCACTGTTAGGTGGGGCAATGTACTATCCGAGTGTTTTGGCTCCTTTTGCGGGGTGAGACAAGGCTCCTTGCTCTCCCCTATGCTGTTTAATGTGTATATTGACGGATTAATTGCTTCACTTAATGAGGCAACAGTGGGATGTTGTATAGATAACACAAGGATAAATAACAGTTTATGCCGATGATATGGTGTTAATAAGTCCCTCTGTTAAAGGTCTGTATCGGCTACTAAATGTCTGCGAAGTGTATTCGCAGAAACATGATATTCTTTTTAATGTTACAAAAACTAAGGTTATGCAATTTCATTCTAAAAGCTGTAATCAGCCAGCTGATATAAGGTTTAAAATGAATGAAGTAATTGAGGAAGTACAAGAGTTTAAGTATTTGGGTCAAACTATTACCAGTTCCTTGAGTGATGACTCGGATATAAGAAAACAATCTCGAAGCCTGTGTGCTAAAGAGAATATGACCATAAGGAACTTTCGTTTCTGGTCAAGTGAAGCTAAAGACACACTCTTTCGTACTTTCTGCAGTATATACGGTCAGCAACTCTGGGTGAACTATAAAAAAGGTTCTGGCAGAACCCTAAATTTGCTGTACAACAGGTCTTTTAGACTCTTACATAAATTACCCCCCGAGATGCTCAGCTTTGCAAATTTTCTGGTCAAGTGAAGCTAAAGACACTCTTTCGTACTTTCTGCAGTATATACGGTCAGCAACTCTGGGTGAACCATAAAAAAGGTTCTGGCAGAACCCTAAATTTGCTGTACAACAGGTCTTTTAGACTCTTACATAAATTACCCCCGAGATGCTCAGCTTCGCAAATATTTGCTACCCGCAATGTCCCGAGCTTCCCGGAGGTAACAAGACGTGCTCAACACATTCTAATGCAAAGAAATAAAAAATCAACCAACCCGATCATCCAAGCTATCCATGAGTCCTGCCATTTATCCTCTAAGCTATGGACTTTTTGGTACGAAAACGTCTGTCTGTAGCTCCACTTAACTTCGACAGTGCAGTATTATTTCTATTAAATTGTATATATTTCTATCCTTAGTATATGAACTGTCATTGTATTAATAATATTTGTCATATGGACTATAGGGAACTGTACATCGATCTCATTATAACTTCTGGCTGAAAATAACCCGCCAACCGCCATGCATATTTACACGAGTCGAATTTAAATAAATAAATATATATATATATATAATATATATATATATATTATATATATATATATAGAACGACGCTTGTATAGGAGATATTCCGCGCAAGACGAGAGAGAGAGAACGAAACAAATGAAAAAATGAGGTAACCACCCGGGAAACGAACCCGGGATCTTCCGATTGCCGGTCAGATGCGATACCATTACAGCATGGGCCTCAATCTTCCAAATGCCGTAATTCTTCTACGGGTGGTTACCTCATTTTTTCATTTGTTTCGTTCTCTCTCTCTCGTCTTGCGCGGAATATCTCCTATACAAGCGTCGTTCTTTACGTTATTTATACTGCGTGTTCTTTGCAGTTGAATGTGTGTATATATATATATATATATACTGTATATAAAAGGAGTTTGTATGTGGCATTCCAACAGAAGACAGAAAGTGTCTGAACCCTGTTTCTCCCATCACTGTCCTCCTCACCTGGCCTTTTTACATGTCTCGTCTACCCTGTGAGCAGTCCAGCATACTCTCAAACACGCGCTTCTCACTATATTCCTTATTACACACGCATGCATCTTACACACTACACAGTCTTTTCAAAAAAGGTGTAATTTCAGTAGTCTCGGAGATTCGCGATTGTCCCCTCCTTCCTGCCTGCATCGTATATATTACCAAGCAAGTCTCTCTACAGTTTACAGGTTTTCTCATTGTCTAAAATTTATAAAGTTCTCTCTTATTGCTTTCCTTATTGTAACGGACATCACAACAGATTTTTAAATAGTATTTAAGTACTGTATTATGTTGAGCAACATAGCTAGGTAACCCCGCCACAGCCTAGTTTCTTAGCATAATCATGAAACATGAAACAAGATTATATTAATATATATATATATATACAGTATATATATGGGAAAAGTAGTTTGAAGATTTATTCCATCTCACGACTGACAGGGTAGACGAGACATGTAAAAAGGCCAGGTGAGGAGGACAGTGATGGGAGAAACAGGGTTCAGACACTTCCTGTCTTCTGTTGAAATGCCACATACAAACTCCTGATATATATATATATATATATATTTATTTATTTATTTAAATTCGCCTCGTGTAAATATGCATGGCGGTTGACGGGTTATTTTGAGCCAGAAGTTATAATGAGATCGATGTACAGTTCCCTCGAATGATCTGTTAAATAATTTTAAATTAAATGTTAAGGCTCACTTACGTCATTGCAGAATCGAAGATCGCGTGATGATACAACTTTCAGTTTTACGTTTTTAATACAGGTGAAAAAGCGTATGGTGCGTTCTATAAGTACATATATTAGGATTGAAAGTATTTTTGTGGCCATTTGTAGAGCAAATGATGTTTTTTATACGAGATCTGATATCATAAAGTATTAAATTATAACATTTTAAACGTTGTATAAGACATGTTTGTAAAGACATGTTTGGTACAGATAGTGAAAAAACAATAAGCATGTACATTCTGTGATTGATGTAAATACTGGACTGACTAGTGTGAAAGAAAAGTGAAAACAAATACGTTTATTATGAGATTTATGAGGAATTGTGAACAGTCGATAAATTAGAGAAATGATAATTAAAGTAATGTGAATAGGCGCTAACTATGACTGCAACTAGAAAGGTTCTTGGTGAAAAATCTCTCAGGTTTCAGTACCTATTTCCCACTGAATCTATTTAAAAATGCCAACTTCGACAAACTCGACATCCTGTTTTCCTTAGTTGCATCTATTAAGAAAGTTTTTTTACCCGAACCTACTTATTTGGATATTGTTATATATATATATATATATATATATATATATATATATATATATATATGATAATAATAATAATAACAAGCTTAGTAGCAACTAATAGTCGTTAGAAGAAAGTTAAACTTAACTACTACTCTGAAAACAGTTACTGTTAGAAAAATATAGCAAGATTGGGGTAGAGTTGCCAGATGCTTTTATTACGAAGGGAATTGAAATCAATATATTTAATTTAAATACTCTTAAGGCGTGTACAAATATATGTAATAATAACAATAAATGAAGGTTCTTTTGCATTATCCTCCCAACACTAATTTTTTTATATAATGTTGGTTTGGTTTTGGCTATGGTACTTTATTTTCCTTCCATTATAAAAAAAATTAGTGTTGGTATTAGGTTAGGTTACGGTAAAAACAGCCCGCCGCAGACGTTAGCCGTTATAAAAAAAATTAGTGTTGGGAGGATAATGCAAAAGTACCTAAATCAATATTAGTAATAATATTTAAGTGGATGTTTAGAGGAGGAAAACAGCTTTGATGTTTTAGTTTTAAAGCCGCATTACGCAACTTGATGTTCTTTTAACACACGCAATTTTATAACGAAATTTGATGTGCAGCAAAATTAATAGTTTAGAAACCAGAAGTTGTCATGTGAATGTGTTGATATATAGCGATGTAAACAACAGAAAACTATATATTTAAAAGTAAATAAACAAATAAGTATATATTATGAATGTATAAAAAGGTCTTGTATTTGATTCAGAGCTGTTGAAAATATGCCAGTTTCCCTTAAAAAAGAGAAATTAATTTATTTAAATTAAAATAATAAACCTTCATTTTATTTTTCATAATACAAATATTAAACAAAGAATCTGCTTTTGAATTAAAATATGTTTAACCTGATTTGGTTTCTTGTGATGTTCGCAGTTTGTTAATACATAAGGATGGAATTACGTTTGAGTAGGTAATTTGGTATTAGAATATGATAATATGTTTTGAGGTTGTTTACTCTCGTTATGTCTATTAAAACCTTTTTCAGGTATTTTAAGTTTTCTTTTTAATGTTTAGGGTATAAGTTGAAAATCAAGTGTCAAACTCTGCCTTGTCTGTATTTGTTTGTTGGTTTTGTCTGTTTTTGCATTCGCGCAATGTAAACAAACAAAATATCAGACCTTATTTCATCAAAATAATCAATTAAAATTCGGCTTTTTTAACAAAACGATGCTTGAAACTTATTGTAAATGCATTGTAGATGTTTATTAGTGTATTATTTTGTATTTTTTAATGATATTTACCTCTAAAATGTGTATTAAATTAAGTTATTTTATGATGCGTTCATTTAATTGTGTTTATTTTCAGATATTTCATAAAAATGGGTAAAAAACGGAAGTCTGCAGTGTTAACTCGAAGTGATAGTGCCAAAAAATTCAGTGGCCAGCCTTTCCCTTTGGATAAAACAGAGCCTCCTACCCTCCGCCAAGTTATTCAGTACAGTTATTTCCTCCAAAACAGCCACCCGGACTTGAAAGACTATGATGTTGCTAAAATGATAGCATAGGATGAGATTGAGATCTGGCAGGCAGTGAACCCGCGGCTGCCCCTGTATGAGGAATATTATGTAGTGAAATTGGTGGGTAAAGTGTGCTTCAAGAAAGCAAAAGAGATAAACAGGAAATCTCTTTCTACAGTCCAGGAGCAGAATCTGGAGGAAAAGCTGGATAAACTTTTTGACATTTCTGCTTGCACCTGTAAGCTACCTGTTCGTCCCTGTGATGACAATGCTGTGAAGTGCAAGAAAGAAAATTGTCAAACACAGCACATAATCTGCACTTGTCCTCCCAGTAAGAAGGTAATGCTATTATTTTTTTAACTTTTAACTGGCCTAACTTAGTGCGATTAGGTGCCTTTTAAATGGAAGGAAATTCAATGCTTGTAATTGAAAAATATCCTCATTTTGCTCCTGTAATCTTCCTTCCCCCCCCCCCTGGTAATAGAAATTAATAATCAATGTTTTCTCAGGATTTTATCTCTTATTTTAGATCCGTTATTTAATATACTTTAATATTTCAGGTTCCAGTAGAGGAGAGGGAATACTTGAGAGATCAGAGGGCCAAAATAGGACCCAAGGGCTCTTTCCAGCTGGGATCTGTGGATAAAGCTGCTGTGAAGAGAGACCAGAGGGCTGCAGCTGAAGCAGAAAGATTACAGAGCCAGATTCAACAGCAGCAGAAAGTTGCTTTGAAGAACCTGAAGTACAATGCTTTTGCCTTGCTGCCCGAGAATGTGCTGTACTCCATGATGAAGTCTGATGACTTGGAAGTGAGAGAAGCTGCTCTCAAGAAAATTCTGTCCATCAGGTAAGCATTTATTAATTTAAAAAAATGTGAAAAAAAAATTTGATTATGGGGATTTATTTAATAAAAAAAAGGCCCGAGTTCTATAAATCCCCATAATCGAATTTTTTTTCACATTTTCTTATCCCAATTCCTCCCTTCCCCTCTGATAATGGAAATAATCTTACCTTCTTTCTGAAAAAAAATTCGATTATGGGGATTTATAGAACTCGGGTTTTTTTGTTTTTTTTTAATTTAAGTTTAATTTAAATCAGCAATTCTGAGACTAATAGGGATTAAATCTTAAACTGGAATAAAAAATAAATTAATTATTATTCTTTCAGAAGTGGGAAGCCAGCCGAGAAGAGGCTGAAGAAGATCACAGCCATCAACATTGAAGCTACCCACTGGTCAGAACTAATCAACCTTTCTCAAAGTGGCATCTGTGGACCTGCTCTCACAGAAGACTTTTCTGACCAGGAGCTTCAAGAAGCATTGCTGAATGGCACCAAGCTGGAGCTGCCTGATCTGCCTTCACATTCTCAGTGTTGAAATGGCCGTGAAGTTGACATCTGAAGCTTCCCATACTGTTTATTGACTCGAATCAAGGCACAAACACATTCTGGCCAAAGCCCTAAGCCGCCAGATGAGGCCTTCCTTTGCTTCTAAGGGCTCATCCAGTGAAAATTCTGATGATCTTGGGATCTAAATGTGTGTATTTGACTCTGTACATGTTTTGTTTTACTTTTTTTCAATAAAATTGCAACTTTTTTCAGGATTTTTTTATGAAAATAGCGTTTTTTCAGGCCGAAAATTGTGAAAATGCGATATTTTTCGGTACGATTTTTTGACGATTTTTGAAACGGTTTCCTCAAAAAACAGTTAAAGCTAGGGATCTGAAATGTTTTGTCAGTTATTATCATATTAAGCCCTGACTAACTCGACTAGTCCAACGTCGATATCTAAAAAAATACGGAAAATCAACCTACCTTACTACGTATGCTCAAGGAAGAAGCATTTCCCAGTGTCTTGAACGAAGAAGGAAATTTCCCAACATGGTTCCAGCAAGACGGCGCTCCTGCACATTACAGCACCCAAGTAAGGGAATACCTGTACCAACAATTCCCTGCTCATTGGATAGGACGTCGAGGGCCTGTGGAAAGGCCAGCTAGAAGGCCAGATCTCACGCCACTAGATTTTTATCTGGGGCCACTTGAAAGCGCTGGTATACGCAGAGAAAATTAGGAGTGTTGAACATTTGCGGCAGCGCATTATTGGGGCATGTAACACCATTACTCCTGACATCATTCACCGTGTGCTTGCTGATTGGATATCACGTCTGAATTTGTGTATTGAAAACAATGGTGGACATATTGAGCACGTTCTGTAAATAAAAGCTTTGGTTTGCCTTTTTTTATTATTTTTCCTATGATGCCGGACTTATGGGACACCCTGTATATATATATATATATATATGAGAGGACATCACATAGAGCATGTGGTACACTAGGAGACTAATTGTCCATGTGTAGAGAAGGTCCAGTAAAAGTCATTCTTTTATTTCAGTTAATACAAACCTTTTCAGGTGTCAGATGTTTAAAAAAAATCATACGATATATGTGTATGTATTACCAACATTCTAAATATGAGTTTACCCCACATATTAATGAAAGATGTTGACAGAACTAACCCTTGTTAGTGGGAAAATTAAAATGGCTTTCAAATTCAAACTCTAACACTAAAAACTTATCAAATGGGACTTGTATCAGTTATTTAGCGTGTATAAGGAAAATATAGGCTTACAAACCTTCATCTTTCATTTTTCGTATTTGCCCAGTTTGCCCAGTTTGCCCAGTTTCTACGCTCGTTAACATCATTAAGACTTTTCGACGGAGATGAGAGCACCATCTAACGCCCTTTGCGGAGTAGTTACTGAAACGTAAGGTTTTCTGGACCACGTTTCTCTTAAAGCGACGTTGACTTCCCTTAGTGGGACTAAAGGGTCTAACTCAATTAACACTAAAATAAAGTCCATTTTATTATCAATTCTTGTAGTCTACCTCCAGATGGTAGCGATCTATGCATAGACCCTGTATTCGCATACTTCTTGACGATTGACCAAGCCGTTGCCCTTTTAACATTAAGGGTCTCTCCGACTGTTACGTAAGTCTTCTTCTTTATCACAAGCCCTTATTATCCTCTCCTGATCTTCATTAGATACCCGTGCATAGCGCCTTCGTGGGATTGTGTTTCTTTACGAGTAAAATCTAAAAGTAAATACATATTCATAACCATAGGCGGATCCAGAGGGGGCGCCAGGGGGTCTAATTGAAGCAACGTGGACATGAGCATTCAAGCGTTTTATCCAATTTCGTTTAACCAGGATGTATGGAGCCTCCAAATTGTATGGGGCCCATTGCTTCAATTAAGCCCCCTGGCATCCTTTCTGGATCCGCTTATGTTGAAAACGGACTGTAGATGATGTTATAAATAGAGTAATCAGTTGGTTGGTTGGTTAGATTGGAAAGTGTAGTAATTAGGTGTTTATATCAAGCCGTTAATATACCATTGGCGTAAGCAGAGTTGGGTTCGTAGCCTAAACATGAATAATTTCTCGACATATTTAATATGATACTAACACGTTAAACTGATAAATTGGCAATGTAATGTGACAGAGATTTGATAAGAATTCGTGTATGTCGAATATAACTTAGGTTTCTCCAAATTATATTCATCATTTGTGAAGAAAAAAGAAAAAACAATTGAGTGCTAAAATCGAATGTGTGATTGTCAAAGTATTTCATCAAATATAAGAGTAAAAAGCTTTCGTGAAATTTGAATGCAAAACTTTTCAATTTGAAAGATTAACGAATAAAAAGAAACCTTTTATTTTTAAATAAATTTTAAATATTTTAAAAAATTAAATATTAAAATCTAAACTGAAAAAATATTTGTCGAATTTAAAAATATTTTTACAAAAATGTATAAAAAATATGAAATTCAATCGAATAAAGCTGATATATATATATATATATATATATATATATATATATATATATATATATTACAGGGAATCTCTGTAACTAGGGATTTCATGAAATGCCTAAAAGTTCAGGGATTTCATGTAAGGTTAAGACGTGATATTTTCGTTGGTTTTAACGAAAATATCACGACTTAACCTAACCAATCCTCAAGGGCGTATAGTTGACCTAACCGGGCATTCAATAATTTTCCCGCAGAGCTGTAATATATATATGTATATATATATGTATAGAAACGACGTAAGTATAGAGGAGTGTTCTGCACACGAGGAAGAGAAATAACGAACAAATGAAAAATGAGGTAACCGCCGGGGAATCGAACCCAGGATCTTCCGATTGCCGGTCAGATATGCTATCCACTACACCACGGGCCTCAATCAGTCAGAAGTCGTAATTCTCCTACATAGGGCAGAAACCAATGCCTTGAGAGGGCACCCTCGCAAATCGTGAATATGTACATTTAACTGCAATGACCACGCAGTATATTAATGTATAGAAACGACGTAAGTATAGAGGATTGTTCTGCACACGAGGAAGAGAAATAACGAACAAATGAAAAATGAGGTAACCGCCCGGGAATCGAACCCAGGATCTTCCGATTGCCGGTCAGATATGCTATCCACTACACCACGGGCCTCGATCAGTCAGAAGTCGTAATTCTCCTACATAGGGCAGAAACCAATGCCTTGAGAGGGCACCCTCGCAAATCGTGAATATGTACATTTAACTGCAATGACCACGCAGTATATTAATGTATAGAAACGACGTAAGTATAGAGGAATGTTCTGCACACGAGGAAGAGAAATAACGAACAAATGACTGATCGAGGCCCGTGGTGCAGTGGATAGCATATCTGACCGGCAATCGGAAGATCCTGGGTTCGATTCCCGTGCGGTTACCTCATTTTTCATTGGTTCGTTATTTCTCTTCCTCGTGTGCAGAACACTCCTCTATACTTACGTCGTTTCTATACATTAATATACTGCGTGGTCCTTGCAGTTAAATGTACATATTCACGATTTGCGAGGGTGCCCTCTCAAGGCATTGGTTTCTGCCCTATGTAGGAGAATTAAGACTTCTGACTGATCGAGGCCCGTGGTGTAGTGGATAGCATATCTGACCGGCAATCGGAAGATCCTGGGTTCGATTCCCGGGCGGTTACCTCATTTTTCATTGGTTCGTTATTTCTCTTCCTCGTGTGCAGAACACTCCTCTATACTTACGTCGTTTCTATACATTAATATACTGCGTGGTCATTGCAGTTAAATGTACATATTCACGATTTGCGAGGGTGCCCTCTCACGGCATTGGTTTCTGCCCTATTTAGGAGAATTACGACTTCTGACTGATCGAGGCCCGTGGTGCAGTGGATAGCATATCTGACCGGCAATCGGAAGATCTTGGGTTCGATTCCCGGGCGGTTACCTCATTTTTCATTTGTTCGTTATTTCTCTTCCTCGTGTGCAGAACACTCCTCTATACTTACGTCGTTTCTATACATTAATATACTGCGTGGTCCTTGCAGTTAAATGTACATATTCACGATTTGCGAGGGTGCCCTCTCAAGGCATTGGTTTCTGCCCTATGTAGGAGAATTACGACTTCTGACTGATCGAGGCCCATGGTGTAGTGGATAGCATATCTGACCGGCAATCGGAAGATTCTGGGTTCGATTCCCGGGCGGTTACCTCATTTTTCATTTGTTCGTTATTTCTCTATACACTCCTCTATACTTACGTCGTTTCTATACATTAATATACTGCGTGGTCATTGAAGTTATATATATATATATATATATATATATATATATATATATATATATATATATATATATATATAATCTGAATTTCATACTTAAACACATGAAATCAATGAATGATGCAAACCCACAAGGGAAAGGAAAAATTATTCCAAGGTCTTTCGTGTATTTATTTTTCCTTTTCCTTGTGGGTTTCCATCACATATATATTCATATACCTTTCCTTTCAACCTTTCAGATGTTGCGTGCGATGATTCCTCATTTCACGAAGGTCAAGCTTGTCGCCCTTCCTCTCGAGTTGGCCTGGTGAAGTAGTGAGTTGGTTTCTTGTACTCTCCACTAGTGATGGATCGAATAACCGCAACCGCAACCGCAACCGCACTACAACCGCACAAAAATTCACAACCGCAACCGTAACCGCAACCGCCGTTCCATAAGTGCGGTTGCGGTTGTAAAAGCTTAGTTAATTTTAATTTTAGGTTAATTAGAAATATTTCTTTTTTTAAAAAGAAAATGATGGGTCTCCTTATGCGTGGAGCGGGAACGTTGTACGATGAGAGGCGTTGCCGCTTGAAAGGTGAAAATGCAGCAAAAATATTATTCTTGAAATTCACACTGCCTGTCATTAAGTTTGACATCAGTTTTTCAAATGAATAATAATCCATAACTTTCCAATGGGTAGAGGCTGGGGAAAGTGGTAGGTGGGATGAACAGTGCGATGGGTCCTCGTCCCTCATCCTGGTAACACACTTAGTGCAAAATATGGTTTTAATTAATTTGACCTATTCTTTCATAATAGCTATATAAGTTTAGAATATACTTCATTTAAATAGTATTTATTTAGTAAATACCTTATGTTGAACACAAGTTTTGCAACACACAAACAGCGGTAGCGGTGTATTGCAAAACTTGTGTTCAACATAAGGTATTTACTAAATAAATACTATTTAGTATATATTATGTACCAAGTGTGGCTAAATCGCACTATAGTGGCTAAATCCAGTTAATAATTACGCATTTTTCCTAGTATATGATAACCGCAACCGCAACCGCGGTTGGAAAAAATTCGATAACCGCAAACACAACCGCAACCGCGGTTGTGAAAAACCGACCACTCGATCCATCACTACTCTCCACCTCACATAGCCAGGTACGCCAGGCTCATCGGGGATTGTTCTGAGCCAGGGCCAGGCGTCTATTCTTCTTTTGAAGATGTCCACTGCAACACCACTCGTGTTCCTTAGGTCTTTGGGCAGCTGATTAAACAGTTTTGGTCCTCTCACAACAAAACTATTTTCTTTCAGGATTAAGGATGTTCCGTGTCTAGCCTTATATATACAGGGCGTCCCAAAAAAATGTATACACACTTTAACAGCTGATAGCTCAATTGATGTTTCTTTCTTTCCAAGTTAAACCCATTAGAATTAATAATGGCAGTCAGACTAAGCTTTGAACAAAGGAAATTCATTCTAAAATGCTACTGGAAGTGTGAAAACGCAGTTGAAGTGCAAAGACAGTTTAGGAGGGAGTTTCAAACAGATCCACCAACGCGACTTACCATCACTCGAATTAGAGATAAGTTTGAAGCCGATGGAACTGTTCAGAATGTCCACAAGAAGCGTTCCGGAAGACCACGGACATCGACAAGCCCCACAAAGCCAGAAAGAGTACTGGAAACGTATCACCAAAGTCCAAGAAAATCTGTGCGGCAAGCGAGTCGTGAGGTAGGAATTTCAGAATCGTCTGTCCAACGCATTTTGAAGCGCTGTCAATGGAAAAGTTACATTCCAAGATTAGTCCATGCTATTAATGAAGATGATCCGGACCGAAGAGTGAAGTATTGCGAGTGGTACTTGGCACGATGTGGATGTGGATTGGACGAAGGGGTTTCGTAGAATACCCTCCGCGTTCACCAGACCTCACACCACTAGACTTTTTTTATGGGGATACTTAAAAGACAAAGTCTACGCTATAAAACCTGCAACAGTCGCTGAATTGAGAGCAGCCATTGAACGAGAATGCACACAAATACCAAACGAAATGTTTCGTGATGTTTGCGATTCCATTGCTTCGCGTTATCAGCAGTGCCTGGACCAGAACGGACGTCAGTTTGAAAACAGGCGTTGACAAAACAATTAAATAATGTCTGTAGATTCTATTACATTTTGAAAATGAAATGTATTTTAATAAACACTGCCTTTATAAGTATTTAAAGTGTGTATACATTTTTTTGGGACGCCCTGTGTGTATATATATATATATATATATAAACTAGAAGGAACCCAGAGACATTTCACAGCCAAGATTGATGGCTGCAAAGAACTCAACTACTGGGAAAGACTACGTAAACTAAATCTGTACTCCCTGGAAAGAAGAAGAGAGAGGTACACCATAATCTACATATGGAAAATGATCGAAAAACTGGTACCAAACCTCAAACTAAACCCCATTATCATCCAAACAACGCTGGAAAATAGGAAAGGCAGAATGTGTAGTGTTCCCAAATTAAAAGCGCGACAAGGGACTTCCTCAACTTTGAAGGAAAATAGCTTGGTTGTCAGGGGGGCCAAGAATTTTCAACCAGCTTTCAAAAGACCTCAGAAACGTTACATGGGTCAAAGTTAAAGTTTTCAAGAGAAGACTAGATGCCTGGCTCAGGACGGTACCCGATGAGCCGGGTGTACCTGGATATGTACGGTGGAGAGCGCAAGAGAGCAACTCACTCCTCCAGCAAGCCAGAACTAGAGGCGGGACCAACAGCTTGACCTCCGTGTGAAGAGAGACCAACGCACGAAACAACATAAGGTTCATAAGGTAAGGTGTATATATATATTTATATATATATATATATATATATATATATATATATATATACACCTTACCTTATGAACCTTATGTGTGTATATATATATATATATATATATGATACACACACACACACACACATATATATATGATACACACAGACCATGCATGGAACAAGGAACTCTTCTGAGAAAATTAAATCCACTATAGTTCGAATAAGTAATGGTAAATGACAAACACTACAGTTTTTCTTTTTCATGAATATATATATATATATATATATATATATATATATATACACACAGTGTATATAATAATTACATGTCATATACTATTCATTACATTCACTGATTGGATGTATGATAAAGGAATGCGGGACAGGAGACTACACATTGATAAAACATGATTCAATTTCGAACATACTGTATGGACGTGCTCCACTTGGAACGAAAGCAAACAGAGTCGTTTCTTCACACAAGGGACGAAATATGAGTGTCATAACTGCCATGGATAAAGATGTAGGTTTAATGTATTCTAAAACAATGTTTGGTTGCATGACCATGGAAATGTTTTTTAATTATTTGCTCAATTTATGTATAGTGTAGCGTTAGGAGGAGAACGAGCGTATCTCATTGTATATAATGACGCAATACATAATGGATCGAGTCGTTCATCAGCTCACCAATCCAGTAGTATAGCTGCAAAGTGCCAGAGTGCAGAAATGTTACGTAATGTTGCAAGAGTGCCAACCCCCAATCCCCCTTTTGTTGCAAGAGTGCCACCCCACCCTGCTTTGTTGCGAAAAAAGAAAAAAAAGAAAAAAAATCCCCGCCCCCCCCTTGTTGCCAAGGCACCCCCTTTGTTCACAACTCCAAAATGGGACTGCAAGGGATATGCAACCTGGAGTTATCCCCCAAGCTGATCCCCCGAAAGGGAAGTGCCAACCTTTATTGCCAGCCCCAAAATGGGATTGCAAGGGGTATGCAACTTTGAGGCGGAGTTCTCCCCCAAGCTGAACCTCCCAAAGGGGCATACCTAACCTAAGAGGCCTCTTTTGGGGGAGAAGGGAACGCCTCACCCCCCAAAAGGCCAAAAAGAGAAAGGATCCAGAGTAGGGATCCTTGCTCGGCGAATGCCGAGCGAATATGGGAGTCTTCAGCCCCCCCGCCGCCCTCTTATAGGGTCCCAAACAACCAGTTGGCTGAGTTGCCAGATAGTGCCATGTATTTAATTCATCAGCCAATAGAAGGCTGTGTTGCCAGACAGCATTAAATATTTATTTAAAGCATATATTAATCAGCCATTTGGTTTAGAAGGCAGAGTTGCCAAATTCGTTATTTATTAAATTAAGCCATATATTAATTTTGGCTTAGAAGGTTGAGTTGCCAGATTCGTTATATATTAAATTATTCCATATATTATTCAGCCATTTGGTTTCGAATTCTGAGTTGCCAGATAGCAATATTTATTCAATCAATCCTTATATTCTTCCGTCAGTTGGACTAGAAAGTTGAGCTGTCAGCTTCGTTACTTATTATTTAAAACATATTCCTCCGTCAGTTGGTTTAGAAGACCGATTTGACAAATAGCAATTAATTATTCTGAAATACGTTTTAGAAACCAAACAAGTGATATAATTGTGTACAAGGAATAAATAAAACACCAATACATCATTGTTTATTTACATAAATTAATGGATATACAATAGGTCATATATATATATATGATCAAAATGGTATGTTTTTACATTTCTTGTGGAATTTTTATAGTTATCTACAGTCA
>JAJOZX010003217.1:497500-500000 GCA_023014485.1 Bathynomus jamesi
TATATATCGGACTAGGGGTAGGGCCAACCGCATGATCCTTTAAATGGGTTGGCAGACAAATGGGCGCCCTGGGTGGCTGGATTAGAACGCCCCTTAACCTCTTAGTATCGAGTGTAGTCAATCTTAACTCCTTAAGCCTATCCTCGTTCTACTTTGACCTAAGCGACGGAATCATCTCAGTTCCTCGTCTTTGAACTCTTTCGAGTTTGGCTATATCTTTTCGCATATGCGGATTCCAAAATTGGATCGCGTACTCCAAATGGGATCTAACTAATGATTTATAAAGAGGAACTATAATATCGCGCGATTTGTATCCAAAATTTCGAGCTATAAAACGTAGCACTTTGTTCGCTTTATTGACCGCTGCTGTACTTTGTTTCGCTACTTTTAAATCACCCGTGACTATAACTCCTAAATCTTTTTCCTTCTCTATGCATGCTAACTCCTTCCCTGACATACTATACGCAAAAATACCGTTACGCGGACCTATATGTAGAATTTTGCACTTATCGACGTTAAAGCTCATTTGCCATGTGACTGACCAATCAACGATTTTAGTCAGATCTTCCTGGATTTTACCTCTATCTTCGTCATTAATCGCCCTGCCATCTAGCTTCGTGTCATCCGCAAACTTTGAAACTGTACTGACTAGGACAACATCTAAGTCGTTAATATAAAGGGTTCCAAAAAACCTTAGCCCCACCCATTTGCACGTTACATGTTTACCTATATCGAAATAGTTTTTAGTGATTATAAAAATATATAAAATCCTTTATTTATTACAGGTATTAAAATTACTCTAGCTGATAAAGTGATAATATAATAGCTTCTCAATTAATTGGTGATTCGGAGAGGCAACGTGTGACAGATCGCATACGAGCAATAACATTTCGGGAAGCTCGTGATGCTGGAGCCACCTTTATAACACGTTTATGGGTTGCCAAAAAGTTGCGAAGAAGTGAGGTCTTCGTCAAAAGAAATTGGAATAAAACTTTGGATGAATGTGAAATGGATACAACCAAATCTGGGCGCCCAAATTTGCCACTATCTCAGGAAACAAAGGACATCATTGAAAGCGGTACACGTAAGTGGAGAAACGGCTGTGCTAAACTTTCTAGAGAGATCGAAGTGTTGAGAGGAAAGATCGTTAGTGGTGAGATCATTCGATTGTACCGTCATAGGCAAGGTTTAAAGCTTTGGCATGAACTTTCAAAGCCAAGAAAAACTCAACTTAACTTCGATGACAGAATGTGGTTTGCCCATTATCTTGAAGTTTGGGATGTGGATGATTTCATGCATTTAACTGTCTCCGATGAATTTTTTGTTTACGTAACACGTCGGCCTAACTACCAAAATGATCGAGTGTGGGCCACAACACCAGATGAAATCGATGACAATGAACATTATTGCGAATTATTAAAAAGTCCAGACTCTGTTGGTGTGTTTGTTTTGTTCACTGCAAAGAAGCTCATGTGGTTGCTGAAGCCAAATGGTCAGAGTTGGGATGGACAGTATTTTCGTGATATTATTCTATCCCAGCATGTCATTCCTTTTCTAAGAAACCCAAACAATGTTATGGATGTCGATCAGGTCACACTTCTGCACGATAAGGCCCCCTGCTTTAAGGCATTAACCACTCAACAGTTGTTGCGGAACCATGAGATCGATTTCTTTGGAAATGAAGAATGGCCAAGAAATTCTCCTTACCTGAACGTCTGTGAACACATTGGATCAGTTATAAAGGACAAGGCTGAATGTCTCTTGTTTGAAGAACCTGCAGCAAATCGATTTTCGAAGGATACAATGACGCAACACATTGAAACTGTTTTAGCAAATTTGCGTAACGATCAAGATCTATTCACGTCACTTGTGGCAAGTTACCCAAAGCGAATTCAGGCTGTCTTGGAAGCCAATGGCGAGAACACCAAGTTTTAATTGTTTCTCATTAAATGCAGGATTAAATTCTCTTTTGTAAGGTATGTTTAGTTTTTCTGTACCTCTAATGGTTTAGGCCATCGGCAGGGGGGGCTAAGGTTTATTGGAGCCCCGTATATAAGAAAAAGCAAGGGGGCTATACTACGGTACGGAAAAAGAGAACACCTAAAATCCATGGAATATTATAACCCAAATGGCCTGGAAATTCAGAGAAAGCCCAGAGCAAAAGATTTAGGGGATATAATGACAGATGATGCGAAATTTCAGACACAAAATAAGATAGCAGTAAACAGAGCAAAGAGAATAACGGGACAGATATTGAGAACCTTTAAACGAAGGGCTAGGAATGTAATGATTCCTCTACTGAAAACCCTGATAATACCCAAATTGGAATAGAGCTTCGTCCTATCATCCCCATATAAAAAAGAAGGCATTAGCGGGAAATCATCTACGGATGTACACACTTACCTACGAGCGACGCATCATATAGCTTAGGGTTAAAGAGAGCAAAGGTCAACTCTGCCAAAGAACCAAAGCGACATGTAAAAACGACATTTTACCCGCT
>JAJOZX010003217.1:505000-535096 GCA_023014485.1 Bathynomus jamesi
ATATTACTGGTCATGAAAATGTTGATCGACTGCCAGTTCTAATTTCCGGCCAAGGAGTTGATCAGCTTCTTGGTATTCCCAAACTTGCCAGAGGAACTGGTCAAAACATTGCAGATGCTGTCCATCAGTTAGTATTGGAGTGGAATATATCTGACCAAGTGAAGGGCATGTGTTTTGACACCACTGCCTCCAACACAGGTTCTAAGAGTGGTGCTTGTATGTTACTAGAGCAAAGATTGGATAAAGATATGCTGTGGCTGGCTTGCCGACATCATATTTTCGAAATAGTGTTAGAAGCTGCAGTTTCTGTCTCCTTGCCATCTTCTAGTGGCCCTGACATACAACTGTTTAAGAGATTCAAAGCAAAGTGGGTGGAAATTGACAAGAACAATTACCAAACAGCAACAGATGACCCTAACATTGCAGAGAAAATCTCAGATGCTGAAGAACTCATTCAATTTGCTCAAGCTCAGCTTGATGAACAGCAGCCTCGTGATGACTACAAGGAATTGCTCGAGCTAACGCTCATTTTCATCGGTAGTGCCCCCAAGTCAGGAATCAGCTTTAAAGCACCCAGAGCTTATCACAGAGCACGATGGATGGGCAAGCTAATTTACTGCATTAAAATTTGGATGTTTAAATCTCAGTTTAAACTAACTGAGAGAGAGGAAAAAGGACAGAGATGTTTGCTGCTTTTCAGCTGCGATATACATCAGATCGTGGTACCTGGCACCCATACCCTCATGCGCCCCCCGTTCAGATTTGCATTTTGTGCAAAGTCTGCAGCTCTACAAGCAAAAGGATGACAAAATTGCAAGTGCTGCACTCAATAAGTTTTTGAGACATTTGTGGTACCTCTCTGAGGAGCTTGTGGCGCTTGCATTTTTTGATTCAGCTGTTTCGCATGAGACAAAAAACAAAATGAAGCATGCTCTGCAGAAACCAGTTGACTCAAAACCGAGCAAACGAGCATCAATAAATCCTGAATCAGCTGGGCAGAAACAACTGCAGGATTTCGTTACTGCGAACACAAAAAGATTCTTTGAAATCCTAGAGGTGCCTTGCACTTTTCTTGAAAAAGATGCTGAAGAATGGAATGATGATGAAAGTTATGCGAATGCAAGAGATATCGCATATGGACTCAAAGTGGTAAACGACATTGCGGAAAGAGGTGTACGACTGATGGAGGAATACAACAAACTGACAACCAATGATGAAGAGCAGAAACAATACCTTCTTCAAATTGTTAAAAGTTACAGGTCGTCACTCTCAAACAAAAACAAGAAAACATTACTCTTGCTTCACAAAAAACGAAAATAAACATACATAAGTGGTTATGATATGCCTACTGGGGAAACTTCCACATAAAAAAAAGTTAACGCGCTATACGCTGTACCTCAGAGGGTGGTGCGGAAATCAGCGTGCCTATTATTTACTATTTTATGAGCTCACTACGTACTATAGTCTAGAATGTCATCGTTTTTTTTCAAACTAGGTTAACTAGGTACATATCAAACCGGCTCCGGCGAAAATATCAACAAAACAATATTTTTGAGCACAAACTGATATACATTTATTTTTAAAGCTTGGTAGCAACCTCTAATTTTCTCTTTTTCAACCCCAAATTTCGCATACAATGCTTTCTTAGGAATATGAATAAAATAGGAGGGTGTCTCCCTGAAAATTGAAAAAAAAAAAATTTGACCCCTTTTTTGCATCACCCTAATATATATATATATATATATATATATATATATATATATATATATATATATATATATATATGTATGTGTGTATGTTTGTGTATATATATATATAATGAATCATTTGAAAGCTTTTCGTAGTTCGAATTTCATAAAGTGTGTTAAAAATCGTGTTTTATAATGTAAAAGTAACTCTTTGAACACGATAGCTTTGGCATTCATTGAAGAAATGATGCAACGATGAAATGACGACTTCTTGTATAAAACAAATAAATAAAAAAATTCTTTAAACGCATGGTGTTGTAGATTAGATTAAGGGCGGGGCACGAATTTAATTACAGATAATTATTAAAAGTTTTAATATTTCTAAAAAGCCCTACAAGAAATGTACAAATAAAAACACAGCATATATATATATATATATATATATACTGAAATATTTCGCAAATTATTAAGCAAGGATACTGAATTGATGTGTTTTACAGCGAGACACGAGCTTAATTACAGATAATTATTAAAAGTTTCTAAAAAAAATCCTACAAGAAATGTACAAATAAAACACAGCATATATATATATATATATATATATATATATATATATATATATATATATATATATATACTGAAATATTCCGAAGGTAAGAGGGAATAAAAATATTTTTCAAAACGCATTTATTGACATCGTTTACGGTCTATGGTAATAAAGAGTAACGCCACGAATTTGATTGTAGATAACTATAAAAATTCCACAAGAAATATAAAAACATACCATTTTGATCATATATATATGACCTATTGTATATCCATTAATTCATGTAAATAAACAGAATGATATAAAAATAAAAACCCACTCTAATAGACAGAGTTTATTTCCACAACAGTTTCGATGCCCACTGGTCAAAAAATCCCTTACGGAGTCGGGGGAACGTGTTCTAACCTAAGTGTGAATTTCTTAAAGGTCTCTGGATTGTTTCCTTACTCGCTTTTAGTAAATGTAATAATGGAAGTAATAAATGTGGAAATAAATATAAATGCAACAGATGTAATAATAAAGGTAATATTGTAAATTTAATAATTAGGGTAAAGGTAATAATAATAAATGTTAAAAAATGTAAATGCAATAATAAATGCAGTAATTATGTAAAAATATTAGAATCTCTATGTATAGAACAAGAAGATAGTTTTAATTTGTGCGAGTGTACTTATAAGCGGGACCCTGTAATAAAATGCCCGGTGTCGGGAGAACGGTATCTAACCTAGGTGCGAATTTCTCAATGGTCTCTGGATTGTTTTCTTCTCGCCTTTTTCATTCGATTTTCGGTTTATAAGTTCTGTATAATAAACAACAATGTAATAACGAATGGATTAATAAATTTATAATTTCTGTAATAAATAATAATGCAATATTAAATGTAATAAATTTAATAGTAAATGTAATAATTATGTAAAAAATAATAGAATCTGTATGTTTAGAACAGGAAGACAGTTTTAAATTTGTGCGAATGTATTTATCAGCGGGTCCCTTTAATGAAAATGCCCTTCCGGTGTCGGGAGAATGGGATCTAACCTAGGTGCGAATTTCTTAACTGTCGGTCCCTGGACTGTTTTTCCCTCTTGTTTTGGTTCATTCGTTTTTCTGTATCCACCCGAGGAGGATGCCAGTGGGCATCGAAACTGTTGTGGAAATAAACTCTGTCTATTAGAGTGGGCTTTTATTTTCATATTTTGACCTTCACGTAGAAAAAAATGAAGTTTTTTGCACTTAAACAGAATGATGTATTGGTGTTTTATTTATTCCTTGTACACAATTATATCACTTGTTTGGTTTCTAAAACGTATTGCAGAATAATTAATTGCTATTTGTCAAATCGGTCTTCTAAACCAACTGACGGAGGAATATATGTTTCAAATATATATGTTTTAAAGTAACGAAGCTGACAGCTCAACTTTCTAGTCCAAATGACGGATGAATATAAGGATTAATTAAATAAATATTGCTATCTGGCAACTCAGCCTTCTAAACCAAATGGCTGAATAATATATGGAATAATTTAATATATAACGAATCTGGCAACTCAAGCTTCTAAGCCAAAATTAATATATGGCTTAATTTAATAAATAACGAATCTAGCAACTCTGCCTTCTAAACCAAATGGCTGATTAATATATGCTTTAAATAAATATTTAATGCTAACTGGCAACTCAGCCTTCTATTGGCTGATGAATTAAATACATGGCGTTATCTGGCAACTCAGCCAACTGGCTGTTTGGGACCCTATAAGAGGGCGGCGGGGGGCTGAAGACTCCCATATTCGCTCGGCATTCGCCGAGCAAGGATCCCTACTCTCGATACTTTCTCTTTCTGGCCCTTTGGGGGGTGAGACGTTCCCTTCTCCACCAAAACAGACCTCTTAGGTTAGGTATGCCCCTTTGGGGGATTCAGTTTGGGGGAGAACTCCGCCTCCAAGTTGCGTACCCCTTGCAATCCCATTTTGGGGTTGGCAACAAAGGTTGGCACTTCCCTTTGGGGGGATCAGCTTGGGGGATAACTCCAGGTTGCATATCCCTTGCAGTCTCATTTCGGGGCTGGCAACAAATGGGGGTGGGAAATTTTTTCTCTTTTTTTGCAACAAAAGGGGGTGGGGGTTGACACGCTTGCAACAAAGGGGGGTGGGGTTGGCACTCTTGCAACATTACGTAACATTTCTGCACTCTGGCACATTGCGGCTATCCTACTAATCCCATAACGTATTTACCTCCCCTATTCTCCATTCCTCAATCCTATCGATAATTGTTTCTCAGTTCATAAAATGAGAGCTAAGAATCAGATCGCCGGTCTCCAGAAAGGCATGGAAAACGTGGAAGAAGCGAAAAATCGTGGAATGAGAATAGAATAACCTTTATTAATTAATGAGCTCCCTCGAATGGAGGGAAAGGCTATTTTGGAGAGACAAATTAATGATAATCAACAGATTATTGGCAATCAGTTGGTTCAAAATTGGTACACAAACCCTGAAGCTTACTTAAAGAGGAAACTAAATATGGAAATGTTGACTCGAAACTGCGTCCGTAAAGGTTTTTGCAACGTTTGCTTCTATTTAAGTTCAAATTAAGTTTGATAACTACTGTAAATATATTAAAATGCTAAACATTTTTGCTTCACTTACTGATATGCGTCGGCAAATGCTGAAGTAATATGAAAATTGTCGAATATGCGCGACAGTTTGTCGAAATTAGGTGAGAAAAGCCTAAAACAAATGTCAAAAGCCAAAACCTATTGCAAAAAATGTCTAATATTAATGACATTGCCGAAATGTAAATAACTGATGTCGAATTGCGTGTTACATTGGTGAATTTCATTGTAGTTGTCGAAAAAACAATGATCTATGTCGAATTTAAATGAGTATTGTCGATTTAGACATTGAAATGTCGCTTGGAAAAGAAAAATGTAGAAAATAAGTTCAAAAACGTTTCGAAATTTATCCAAATTTAATAATATATATAAATATATATATATATATATATATATATATATATATATATATATATATATATGCGATGAATTTCACGATTAAACACGTGAAATGAATGAATTATGCAAACCCACATCATATACAGGGCGTCCCAAAAAAATGTATACACACTTTAACAGCTGATTGATGTTTGATGTTTCTTTCTTTCCAAGTTAAACCCATTAGAATTAATAATGGCAGTCAGACTAAGCTTTGAACAAAGGAAATTCATTCTAAAATGCTACTGGAAGTGTGAAAATGCAGTTGAAGTGCAAAGACAGTTTAGGAGGGAGTTTCAAACAGATCCATCAACGCGACTTACCATCACTCGAATTAGAGATAAGTTTGAAGCCGATGGAACTGTTCAGAATGTCCACAAGAAGGGTTCCGGAAGACCACGGACATCGACAAGCCCCACAAAGCCAGAAAGAGTACTGGAAACGTATCACCAAAGTCCAAGAAAATCAGTGCGGCAAGCGAGTCGTGAGGTAGGAATTTCAGAATCGTCTGTCCAACGCATTTTGAAGCGCTGTCAATGGAAAAGTTACATTCCAAGATTAGTCCATTCTATTAACGAAGATGATCCGGACCGAAGAGTGGAGTATTGCGAGTGGTACTTGGCACGATGTGGATGTGGATTGGACGAAGGGGTTTCGTAGAATACCCTCCGCGTTCACCAGACCTCACACCACTAGACTTTTTTTATGGGGATAGTTAAAAGACAAAGTCTACGCTATAAAACCTGCAACAGTCGCTGAATTGAGAGCAGCCATTGAACGAGAATGCACACAAATACCAAACGAAATGTTTCGTGATGTTTGCGATTCCATTGCTTCGCGTTATCAGCAGTGCCTGGACCAGAACGGACGTCAGTTTGAAAACAGGCGTTGACAAACAATTAAATAATGTCTGTAGATTCTATTACATTTTGAAAAATGAAATGTATTTTAATAAACACTGCCTTTATAATTATTTAAAGTGTGTATACATTTTTTTGGGACGCCCTGTATATATATATATATATATATTATATAATATATATATATACTGTAAAAGTGAACAATGAACAATTCCTACACCATCATTATATGGATTCATTGTCTTTATGCAAACTTATGTTCGTATAGTTTTATGTTCGAATGTCCATTTTTACATAAGAAACCAAAATCGCATAAGCGAGTTTTGGATAGAATTTCGATTTGTACGTCTTTATTCATTCCTGTATTTTTCTAATCCATCTTTTCTAATAATGACTTATACACTATGACGTCACAAAATAACTTTGTTCTCTTTACGTTTCCCATACTTTGTACACTGAATCACGTTCTTAGTATTTGGACATCTTCCGTATTCAATGTATGGTAAATTCTTTAGTAATAATGTTGTGGTGTTATGTAGTATAAATATTATTATTCAACCATACTCACTATTCAACCATACTCATTATTCAACCATACTCATTCTTACATTCATGTTCTTTCTTGACAGCTATCCTTTATTAATTTATTACTTATTCATTCATCTACCTATTGTCTACTTATGCCCTATCAACTTATCAGTCTATGTTTACTCGTGTCTATATTACGCACACAACCTATTGTGTGACGAATGATATGTGTACACTACTGTGTGCAGTCGTACATGTCTATTGACGATCATGATTACGTACATGTATTCTTTTTACGTTTTATTTTCTTTTATTATTTCACCTCCCGCATTGAACTCAAAAATGCTGAGTTAAGTTATAAAATTCCACTCACTACGACAGAATCGAGCGCCTCAAAGATAAAATACCTCCGTTCGCTCTGATTTCAAATTCATAACATATTATAGCATATTATTTCGTAAATAAATTATTCGTAAGTGCGATGTACGTTGTATTATATTTAACATCTTAATTGTCTATTAATATGAAACACTGTAAAAAACAAAACAAAGTTATAGTAACTGTTTAATTGTAATTAACTGTAATACTTTAATTTAATATAATGTAATGTACTTCAATGAAACTGTAATTGAATGTAATGATTTAATTTATAATGTAAGAATGTACTTTAAAATGGAAGTGTAATTAAACAATAAGTAAATGTGAAGTAATCCATAATTGTAATCGTAATTGTAATGAACCAAAATTAATACGTACTCAGTCGTGTACTTAATTTGTACTTATATGTACTATTACGAAATGATATCGCCTTCATAAATGTAGACTCGGCGAAAAAATACAAATTAGTTTTTATTTTATTTTTATTTTTTTAAATTTTTATTTTGCAATCTTTTAAAACATTTGATCATGTGTTTAAAAAGGGGGAAATTTAACCTTCAACTGTCCTCCCCCAAAATATTTAAGTTTAGCTATATTATACATGTATTTGTAAAATTAGAGCACTTCATTGCACTTCTTCTTCATTAGACTTCAGATTAGCATTTCATTAGGACTCCTTTGTTAGCAGCCTCGCTGCGGGGAGGGGGCAGAGGCCCCTTGCCTTCTTAATATTTTTAGATTCCGGCCTGAGCCATGGTCGAAAGAGGTCGAACCTCTACCCCTGTAAATTCAGAGTACTAACTGTAATTTTTGAGAAGTAAACCACAGTAAAAGAAGTTTTTTTATCTTTTTCCTTCGAGCCTTGTTCTCTTCAGGAACTCAGTCAGTTAAGTCGACAAGTTATAAAAGAAAAGTCGATAATTTTAGTATCAGAGAAAGTATCAGAGTATTATAAAAAGAGAAGAATTAAAAATTGGCGACCCTTTGCCCAAATTAAGAGACAACCCAAGCACCATAGAAGATATCGGCATAACAGTCTGGCGAGTCTGTAGCCAAGAGTTTAACAGAGTGGCGACCGAAAAGAATTAGAATGTTATAGAAGAAATATCCGTTGCAGCCTCCTAACTAGAACCCCCGTCGATCCGAACCGACTCAGGGCCATAGATATGGGGTCTAACAACTGGTGACCCTGCCCCAGGATAAGAAGAAGATTTTAAGAAGAAGATTTTAAGAAGATTTTAAGAAGATTTTAAGAAGAAGATTTTAAGAAGAGGATTTTAACAAGTGGCCACTCTTTGGCCAAGATAGAAATTACCCTTTAACCAGGATCTTCACGACTCCAGGATTCTTCCAGTCTTCCAGACCCTTTACCAGGATAAGAAAAAGATTTTTAGAAGAAGATTTTAACCAGAAGATTTTAACCAGAAGATTTTAACCAGAAGATTTTAACCAGAAGATTTTAACCAGAAGATTTTAACAAGAAGATTTTAACAAGAAGATTTTAAGAAGAGGCCACTCTTTGGCCAAGATAGAAATTACCCTGCATCAGGATAAAACCATTTGACCGGCGTGTCACGACTTCTAGTTCGTAACATCGACCCTTGAACCGGTGTGTTACGACTCCAAGTTCAACACGCCTAGTTTTCATCCAAGAAGTAGCCAGGAAGACGTCTTCAGGACACGTGTCTGAGGATTTCGCCTGTGGAAAATTTTGTTAAGTACAAAACTCTTTTTTTAAAATAATTTCTAAACATTTGAAAATTCATTATTATTAACAGTTAATATTTAGTATGGAGCCAGAATTTAACACAAAACACAGTGAACACTTCACACACCAGTGATACATTTGTTTTTATTGAAACATTAATTGTAAAAGAGAGTTAATTGTAAAAAAGAGTTAATTGTAACACAGAGTTAATTGTAACACAGAGTTAATTGTAACAGAGAGTTAATTGTAAGAGAGTTAATTTCAAGAGAGTTAATTTCAAGAGAGTTAATTGACGCAGAGTCAATTGTCGCAGAGTCAATTGTCGCAGAGTCAATTGTCGCAGAGTCAATTGTCGCAGAGTCAATTGTCGCAGAGTCAATTGTCACAGAGTCAATTGTCACAGTCAATTGTCACAGTTATTTGCACTATTATATTCAGTATAGAATAATTTTATTTTATGTACCTTCCCGTACATTCGAGTGAAATGTTGTTTACATTTTTTTATTTTTTGTTTGCACATTTTTTTCAATTACTGAATTGAATTGACTTGCAAATTAAGAGAGAGAGAGTTTAGAGAGAGTTTATAGAGTTATAGAGTTACTTGAAGCAGTTTCAAGTTCCATTTTCAGTTTTCAGACAGTTTCAGTTGGTTGTAACCAAAAGGGACAACCAAACCCCAGAGATTTATAAAGATACTTGAAGTAATTTTGAAGTCATTTTTTTTAAGTCATTTTTTGAAGTCATTTTTGAAGTCATTTTTTGAAATCAGGTTTTCAAGTCAGAAGGTTGCACCAAGAAGGTCAACCAAAACAGAGGTTAATCGTCTCCACTTGAATAGAGATCAAGTGCAGTCATTTTCCATTTTCAGTTAATCTTCACTTGACAAGCGTTCAAGTTAGACAGTTTAAGTTTCAAGATACTTGACAAGCGTTCAAGTTAGACAGTTTAAGTTTCAAGATACTTGACAAGCGTTCAAGTTAGACAGTTTAAGTTTCAGAATACTTGACAAGCGTTCAAGTTAGACAGTTTAAGTTTCAGAATACTTGACAAGTGTTCAAGTTAGACAGTTAAGTTTCATTTTCAGTTTCAGAATACTTGATAGAGTTCAAGTCAGTTTTATTCAAGTCAGAGAGATTTATTCCAAGTCAGAGAGATTTATTCCATGTCAGAGAGATTTATTCCGAGTCATTTTTATTTCGAGTCCCAAGTCATTTTTATTACAAGTCCCAAGTTATTTCAATGCAGTCAATTGAATTCAACTTTTTCTTTGTAATTTAAGAGAATTTAATTTAAGAAAATGTAATTTAAGAATTTAATTCAACCTTTTTTTTTGTTGTTTAAGAGAATTTAATTCAACCTTTTTTTTGTGTTGTAAAAGAGAATTTAAATTCAACCTGAATTGACCCGTTTGTGCCTTTAGTTAATCTTTTTTTTGTGTTTGTGAGAAGAAAATTGACCTATCTGTCTTTTCTTTTCATGCCATTGTTGCGTATATAAATATATAGGTAAAATGACATTTCATTGTTTGTGACCAAAACAGTTTTTACAATTGTTTGTAATGATTTTGGTAATTATTGTAATGTACATGAGGAACATGCCGTCCCTCCGTTTGTTGAACTCTTTTAATTTTTTGTTCTAAGTAGTGTGACAAGCAATCTTTTTTTTAAAAAGAGCAAAGTGCTCACGAAAAGACGTATTGTCAATTTCAAACTTATACCCCCTGCTTAGTCACTAAATTTACCCGTATGACCGCACATACCCTAAATTTCAGTCATTTAATTTTTAATAAAACTTCTACACAATAAAACAGATGTATTTGTCTATATGCAAACAAGTTTTCAGATTAAAAAAAAGCAAATAATTCAAATTCTATCAACATTCAACGAGAGTATAATTTTTCTACTTAACATGCAAAAATTATTAAACCTTTTTAATATATTTTTTTTTATTATATAAAAATAATTTTTAATGTAAAATTTAATTGAAATTATTAAAAGAAAAGATTGGTCGAAATGCTTCCGTTCCATTTCAATAACTTTTTTATTCTTGGTCGAAATTCATCTATGGTTCGATTTACTTTTATTTTTAAGAATATTATAAAATTATGTTAGCTCATTAAAATGCATAATTGGTCTCTATTTTTAATTTGTATTTTTATTTTTATTTTGTTCAATTAATCGTGAGTAACTGTCCTTAAATTTTTATTGTACCATTTGTAAGGTATCAAACGAAAATTATAGTCAAATTGACATACTACTACAGTATATGGCTATGAATTTTAGTAGTCGAATTTAATTGTGTGTCGAAATTCAATTTTAAAACCGTGAGAGTTACTGTCATTACTCGTAAGGTCTTCTAAGTACGTCTTTTTTTTACCTTAATTCGTGTAACTGATTTAATTAAATACTTAAATACTACCTTGAACTTAAAGGATTTTATAATAATAATAATGATAATAATAATAACAATAACTGACTTAAACTTAAAAGATTTTATAACCCTAAACCCATCTTAAATTATTATACATTATTTTTAAACTTTGTTAATTCAAAAACCTTCCAAATCCCTACACATTTGACCACAGGTCTATACATCATCCACTACGTAATTCGATTTGTACCTACAACAGTTAATAAAAATGCATGTATGCACATTATATATACTATATATATACAGCCCTTATGCTAAAATCATTGAATATCACAATAAAACTATTTCATTGCGTGAGTGCAAACTATGCTATTTAGTCTTAATCATTTTTGCTTCCTAATATATCTTGCTCATGCATTTATTCAGTTACTTGAACAATCCTATCAGCTAATCTGTCCCTCGAAATTATAAAATACACACTTTGTACCCAATAAACATAAATACACATTTGACCACAGGTCTATACATCATCCATTACATAATTCGATTTTTTATCTACAATAGTCAATAAAATTAGTTATCAATTGTACTATCATGGAAGCCTCGAAAAATCCATGAACTTTAAAATTTATATTTTTCCCTTTTACTCTATTCATATGTACATAATTTTTCCCACAGAAAAATAAAAATTTTGTAAAAAATTTTAACCATATCAATGTTTGTCTAACTTAATTGTTTGTCTAAATTAACGTATTAATCCTTTATTCTGTTTGTATAAAAGTAAAGTTTTAATCTTTGAATTTTTATATTTTATCATAGCCCTCTAAGCGAGTGTCATGTTAAAAATTTGATTACTCTGCATTGTACTCAACTACCCGAACTCGTTCTGTATAAAATTTGTATGGTAAAGAATGTCGTCATCTAACTTGAATTACTTCGATGATATTTTCTCAATTGTATTATATTGTATTATACTATTGTATTAATACCATTTTTGGGGGAAATACTGTAAAAAGTGAACAATGAACAATTCCTACACCATCATTATATGGATTCATTGTCTTTATGCAAAACTTATGTTCGTATAGTTTTATGTTCGAATGTCCATTTTTACATAAGAAACCAAAATCGCATAAGCGAGTTTTGGATAGAATTTCGATTTGTACGTCTTTATTCATTCCTGTATTTTTCTAATCCATCTTTTCTAATAATGACTTATACACTATGACGTCACAAAATAACTTTGTTCTCTTTACGTTTCCCATACTTTGTACACTGAATCACGTTCTTAGTATTTGGACATCTTCCGTATTCAATGTATGGTAAATTCTTTAGTAATAATGTTGTGGTGTTATGTAGTATAAATATTATTATTCAACCATACTCATTATTCAACCATACTCATTCTTACATTCATGTTCTTTCTTGACAGCTATCCTTTATTAATTTTATTACTTATTCATTCATCTACCTATTGTCTACTTATGCCCTATCAACTTATCAGTCTATGTTTACTCGTGTCTATATTACGCACACAACCTATTGTGTGACGAATGATATGTGTACACTACTGTGTGCAGTCGTACATGTCTATTGACGATCATGATTACGTACATGTATTCTTTTTACGTTTTATTTTCTTTTATTTTTCACCTCCCGCATTGAACTGAAAAATGCTGAGTTAAGTTATAAAATTCCACTCACTACGACAGAATCGAGCGCCTCAAAGATAAAATACCTCCGTTCGCTCTGATTTCAAATTCATAACATATTATAGCATATTATTTCGTAAATAAATTATCTCGTAAGTGCGATGTACGTTGTATTATATTTAACATCTTAATTGTCTATTAATATGAAACACTGTAAAAACAAAACAAAGTTATAGTAACTGTTTAATTGTAATTAACTGTAATACTTTAATTTAATATAATGTAATGTACTTCAATGAAACTGTAATTGAATGTAATGATTTAATTTATAATGTAAGAATGTACTTTAAAATGGAAGTGTAATTAAACAATAAGTAAATGTGAAGTAATCCATAATTGTAATCGTAATTGTAATGAACCAAAATTAATACGTACTCAGTCGTGTACTTAATTTGTACTTATATGTACTATTACGAAATGATATCGCCTTCATAAATGTAGACTCGGCGAAAAAATACAAATTAGTTTTTGTTATTTTATTTTTATTTTTTTTAAATTTTTATTTTGCAATCTTTTAAAACATTTGATCATGTGTTTAAAAAGGGGGAAATTTAACCTTCAACTGTCCTCCCCCAAAATATTTAAGTTTAGCTATATTATACATGTATTTGTAAAATTAGAGCACTTCATTGCACTTCTTCTTCATTAGACTTCAGATTAGCATTTCATTAGGACTCCTTTGTTAGCAGCCTCGCTGCGGGGAGGGGGCAGAGGCCCCTTGCCTTCTTAATATTTTTAGATTCCGGCCTGAGCCATGGTCGAAAGAGGTCGAACCTCTACCCCTGTAAATTCAGAGTACTAACTGTAATTTTTGAGAAGTAAACCACAGTAAAAGAAGTTTTTTTATCTTTTTCCTTCGAGCCTTGTTCTCTTCAGGAACTCAGTCAGTTAAGTCGACAAGTTATAAAAGAAAAGTCGATAATTTTAGTATCAGAGAAAGTATCAGAGTATTATAAAAAGAGAAGAATTAAAAATTGGCGACCCTTTGCCCAAATTAAGAGACAACCCAAGCACCATAGAAGATATCGGCATAACAGTCTGGCGAGTCTGTAGCCAAGAGTTTAACAGAGTGGCGACCGAAAAGAATTAGAATGTTATAGAAGAAATATCCGTTGCAGCCTCCTAACTAGAACCCCCGTCGATCCGAACCGACTCAGGGCCATAGATATGGGGTCTAACAACTGGTGACCCTGCCCCAGGATAAGAAGAAGATTTTAAGAAGAAGATTTTAAGAAGATTTTAAGAAGATTTTATGAAGAAGATTTTAAGAAGAGGATTTTAACAAGTGGCCACTCTTTGGCCAAGATAGAAATTACCCTTTAACCAGGATCTTCACGACTCCAGGATTCTTCCAGTCTTCCAGACCCTTTACCAGGATAAGAAAAAGATTTTTAGAAGAAGATTTTAACCAGAAGATTTTAACCAGAAGATTTTAACAGAAGATTTTAACCAGAAGATTTTAACCAGAAGATTTTAACAAGAAGATTTTAACAAGAAGATTTTAAGAAGAGGCCACTCTTTGGCCAAGATAGAAATTACCCTGCATCAGGATAAAACCATTTGACCGGCGTGTCACGACTTCTAGTTCGTAACATCGACCCTTGAACCGGTGTGTTACGACTCCAAGTTCAACACGCCTAGTTTTCATCCAAGAAGTAGCCAGGAAGACGTCTTCAGGACACGTGTCTGAGGATTTCGCCTGTGGAAAATTTTGTTAAGTACAAAACTCTTTTTTTAAAATAATTTCTAAACATTTGAAAATTCATTATTATTAACAGTTAATATTTAGTATGGAGCCAGAATTTAACACAAAACACAGTGAACACTTCACACACCAGTGATACATTTGTTTTTATTGAAACATTAATTGTAAAAGAGAGTTAATTGTAAAAAAGAGTTAATTGTAACACAGAGTTAATTGTAACACAGAGTTAATTGTAACAGAGAGTTAATTGTAAGAGAGTTAATTTCAAGAGAGTTAATTTCAAGAGAGTTAATTGTCGCAGAGTCAATTGTCGCAGAGTCAATTGTCGCAGAGTCAATTGTCGCAGAGTCAATTGTCGCAGAGTCAATTGTCACAGAGTCAATTGTCACAGTTATTTGCACTATTATATTCAGTATAGAATAATTTTATTTTATGTACCTTCCCGTACATTCGAGTGAAATGTTGTTTACATTTTTTTATTTTTTGTTTGCACATTTTTTTCAATTACTGAATTGAATTGACTTGCAAATTAAGAGAGAGAGAGTTTAGAGAGAGTTTATAGAGTTATAGAGTTACTTGAAGCAGTTTCAAGTTCCATTTTCAGTTTTCAGACAGTTTCAGTTGGTTGTAACCAAAAGGGACAACCAAACCCCAGAGATTTATAAAGATACTTGAAGTAATTTTGAAGTCATTTTTTTTTAAGTCATTTTTTGAAGTCATTTTTGAAGTCATTTTTTGAAATCAGGTTTTCAAGTCAGAAGGTTGCACCAAGAAGGTCAACCAAAACAGAGGTTAATCGTCTCCACTTGAATAGAGATCAAGTGCAGTCATTTTCCATTTTCAGTTAATCTTCACTTGACAAGCGTTCAAGTTAGACAGTTTAAGTTTCAAGATACTTGACAAGCGTTCAAGTTAGACAGTTTAAGTTTCAAGATACTTGACAAGCGTTCAAGTTAGACAGTTTAAGTTTCAGAATACTTGACAAGCGTTCAAGTTAGACAGTTAAGTTTCATTTTCAGTTTCAGAATACTTGATAGAGTTCAAGTCAGTTTTATTCAAGTCAGAGAGATTTATTCCAAGTCAGAGAGATTTATTCCATGTCAGAGAGATTTATTCCGAGTCATTTTTATTTCGAGTCCCAAGTCATTTTTATTACAAGTCCCAAGTTATTTCAATGCAGTCAATTGAATTCAACTTTTTCTTTGTAATTTAAGAGAATTTAATTTAAGAAAATGTAATTTAAGAATTTAATTCAACCTTTTTTTTTGTTGTTTAAGAGAATTTAATTCAACCTTTTTTTTGTGTTGTAAAAGAGAATTTAAATTCAACCTGAATTGACCCGTTTGTGCCTTTAGTTAATCTTTTTTTTGTGTTTGTGAGAAGAAAATTGACCTATCTGTCTTTTCTTTTCATGCCATTGTTGCGTATATAAATATATAGGTAAAATGACATTTCATTGTTTGTGACCAAAACAGTTTTTACAATTGTTTGTAATGATTTTGGTAATTATTGTAATGTACATGAGGAACATGCCGTCCCTCCGTTTGTTGAACTCTTTTAATTTTTTGTTCTAAGTAGTGTGACAAGCAATCTTTTTTTTAAAAAGAGCAAAGTGCTCACGAAAAGACGTATTGTCAATTTCAAACTTATACCCCCTGCTTAGTCACTAAATTTACCCGTATGACCGCACATACCCTAAATTTCAGTCATTTAATTTTTAATAAAACTTCTACACAATAAAACAGATGTATTTGTCTATATGCAAACAAGTTTTCAGATTAAAAAAAAGCAAATAATTCAAATTCTATCAACATTCAACGAAAGAGTATAATTTTTCTACTTAACATGCAAAAATTATTAAACCTTTTTAATATATTTTTTTTTATTATATAAAAATAATTTTTAATGTAAAATTTAATTGAAATTATTAAAAGAAAAGATTGGTCGAAATGCTTCCGTTCCATTTCAATAACTTTTTTATTCTTGGTCGAAATTCATCTATGGTTCGATTTACTTTTATTTTTAAGAATATTATAAAATTATGTTAGCTCATTAAAATGCATAATTGGTCTCTATTTTTAATTTGTATTTTTATTTTTATTTTGTTCAATTAATCGTGAGTAACTGTCCTTAAATTTTTATTGTACCATTTGTAAGGTATCAAACGAAAATTATAGTCAAATTGACATACTACTACAGTATATGGCTATGAATTTTAGTAGTCGAATTTAATTGTGTGTCGAAATTCAATTTTAAAACCGTGAGAGTTACTGTCATTACTCGTAAGGTCTTCTAAGTACGTCTTTTTTATTACCTTAATTCGTGTAACTGATTTAATTAAATACTTAAATACTACCTTGAACTTAAAGGATTTTATAATAATAATAATGATAATAATAATAACAATAACTGACTTAAACTTAAAAGATTTTATAACCCTAAACCCATCTTAAATTATTATACATTATTTTTAAACTTTGTTAATTCAAAAACCTTCCAAATCCCTACACATTTGACCACAGGTCTATACATCATCCACTACGTAATTCGATTTGTACCTACAACAGTTAATAAAAATGCATGTATGCACATTATATATACTATATATATACAGCCCTTATGCTAAAATCATTGAATATCACAATAAAACTATTTCATTGCGTGAGTGCAAACTATGCTATTTAGTCTTAATCATTTTTGCTTCCTAATATATCTTGCTCATGCATTTATTCAGTTACTTGAACAATCCTATCAGCTAATCTGTCCCTCGAAATTATAAAATACACACTTTGTACCCAATAAACATAAATACACATTTGACCACAGGTCTATACATCATCCATTACATAATTCGATTTTTTATCTACAATAGTCAATAAAATTAGTTATCAATTGTACTATCATGGAAGCCTCGAAAAATCCATGAACTTTAAAATTTATATTTTTCCCTTTTACTCTATTCATATGTACATAATTTTTCCCACAGAAAAATAAAAATTTTGTAAAAAATTTTAACCATATCAATGTTTGTCTAACTTAATTGTTTGTCTAAATTAACGTATTAATCCTTTATTCTGTTTGTATAAAAGTAAAGTTTTAATCTTTGAATTTTTATATTTTATCATAGCCCTCTAAGCGAGTGTCATGTTAAAAATTTGATTACTCTGCATTGTACTCAACTACCCGAACTCGTTCTGTATAAAATTTGTATGGTAAAGAATGTCGTCATCTAACTTGAATTACTTCGATGATATTTTCTCAATTGTATTATATTGTATTATACTATTGTATTAATACCATTTTTGGTGGGAAATACTGTAAAAAGTGAACAATGAACAATTCCTACACCATCATTATATGGATTCATTGTCTTTATGCAAAACTTATGTTCGTATAGTTTTATGTTCGAATGTCCATTTTTACATAAGAAACCAAAATCGCATAAGCGAGTTTTGGATAGAATTTCGATTTGTACGTCTTTATTCATTCCTGTATTTTTCTAATCCATCTTTTCTAATAATGACTTATACACTATGACGTCACAAAATAACTTTGTTCTCTTTACGTTTCCCATACTTTGTACACTGAATCACGTTCTTAGTATTTGGACATCTTCCGTATTCAATGTATGGTAAATTCTTTAGTAATAATGTTGTGGTGTTATGTAGTATAAATATTATTATTCAACCATACTCATTATTCAACCATACTCATTCTTACATTCATGTTCTTTCTTGACAGCTATCCTTTATTAATTTTATTACTTATTCATTCATCTACCTATTGTCTACTTATGCCCTATCAACTTATCAGTCTATGTTTACTCGTGTCTATATTACGCACAACCTATTGTGTGACGAATGATATGTGTACACTACTGTGTGCAGTCGTACATGTCTATTGACGATCATGATTACGTACATGTATTCTTTTTACGTTTTATTTTCTTTTATTATTTCACCTCCCGCATTGAACTGAAAAATGCTGAGTTAAGTTATAAAATTCCACTCACTACGACAGAATCGAGCGCCTCAAAGATAAAATACCTCCGTTCGCTCTGATTTCAAATTCATAACATATTATAGCATATTATTTCGTAAATAAATTATCTCGTAAGTGCGATGTACGTTGTATTATATTTAACATCTTAATTGTCTATTAATATGAAACACTGTAAAAAACAAAACAAAGTTATAGTAACTGTTTAATTGTAATTAACTGTAATACTTTAATTTAATATAATGTAATGTACTTCAATGAAACTGTAATTGAATGTAATGATTTAATTTATAATGTAAGAATGTACTTTAAAATGGAAGTGTAATTAAACAATAAGTAAATGTGAAGTAATCCATAATTGTAATCGTAATTGTAATGAACCAAAATTAATACGTACTCAGTCGTGTACTTAATTTGTACTTATATGTACTATTACGAAATGATATCGCCTTCATAAATGTAGACTCGGCGAAAAAATACAAATTAGTTTTTTTATTTATTTTTATTTTTTTTAAATTTTTATTTTGCAATCTTTTAAAACATTTGATCATGTGTTTAAAAAGGGGGGAAATTTAACCTTCAACTGTCCTCCCCCCAAAATATTTAAGTTTAGCTATATTATACATGTATTTGTAAAATTAGAGCACTTCATTGCACTTCTTCTTCATTAGACTTCAGATTAGCATTTCATTAGGACTCCTTTGTTAGCAGCCTCGCTGCGGGGAGGGGGCAGAGGCCCCTTGCCTTCTTAATATTTTTAGATTCCGGCCTGAGCCATGGTCGAAAGAGGTCGAACCTCTACCCCTGTAAATTCAGAGTACTAACTGTAATTTTTGAGAAGTAAACCACAGTAAAAGAAGTTTTTTTATCTTTTTCCTTCGAGCCTTGTTCTCTTCAGGAACTCAGTCAGTTAAGTCGACAAGTTATAAAAGAAAAGTCGATAATTTTAGTATCAGAGAAAGTATCAGAGTATTATAAAAAGAGAAGAATTAAAAATTGGCGACCCTTTGCCCAAATTAAGAGACAACCCAAGCACCATAGAAGATATCGGCATAACAGTCTGGCGAGTCTGTAGCCAAGAGTTTAACAGAGTGGCGACCGAAAAGAATTAGAATGTTATAGAAGAAATATCCGTTGCAGCCTCCTAACTAGAACCCCCGTCGATCCGAACCGACTCAGGGCCATAGATATGGGGTCTAACAACTGGTGACCCTGCCCCAGGATAAGAAGAAGATTTTAAGAAGAAGATTTTAAGAAGATTTTAAGAAGATTTTATGAAGAAGATTTTAAGAAGAGGATTTTAACAAGTGGCCACTCTTTGGCCAAGATAGAAATTACCCTTTAACCAGGATCTTCACGACTCCAGGATTCTTCCAGTCTTCCAGACCCTTTACCAGGATAAGAAAAAGATTTTTAGAAGAAGATTTTAAAGAAGATTTTAACCAGAAGATTTTAACCAGAAGATTTTAACCAGAAGAGAGATTTTAACCAGAAGATTTTAAAAGAAGTTTTAACAAGAAGATTTTAAGAAGAGGCCACTCTTTGGCCAAGATAGAAATTACCCTGCATCAGGATAAAACCATTTGACCGGCGTGTCACGACTTCTAGTTCGTAACATCGACCCTTGAACCGGTGTGTACGACTCCAAGTCAACACGCCTAGTTTTCATCCAAGAAGTAGCCAGGAAGACGTCTTCAGGACACGTGTCTGAGGATTTCGCCTGTGGAAAATTTTGTTAAGTACAAAACTCTTTTTTAAAATAATTTCTAAACATTTGAAAATTCATTATTATTAACAGTTAATATTTAGTATGGAGCCAGAATTTAACACAAAACACAGTGAACACTTCAGACACCAGTGATACATTTGTTTTTATTGAAACATTAATTGTAAAAGAGAGTTAATTGTAAAAAAGAGTTAATTGTAACAGAGTTAATTGTAACACAGAGTTAATTGTAACAAGAGAGAGTTAATTTCAAGAGAGTTAATTTCAAGAGAGTTAATTTCAAGAGAGTTAATTGTCGCAGAGTCAATTGTCGCAGAGTCAATTGTCGCAGAGTCAATTGTCGCAGAGTCAATTGTCACAGAGTCAATTGTCACAGTTATTTGCACTATTATATTCAGTATAGAATAATTTTATTTTATGTACCTTCCCGTACATTCGAGTGAAATGTTGTTTACATTTTTTATTTTTTGTTTGCAATTTTTTTCAATTACTGAATTGAATTGACTTGCAAATTAAGAGAGAGAGAGTTTAGAGAGAGTTTATAGAGTTATAGAGTTACTTGAAGCAGTTTCAAGTTCCATTTTCAGTTTTCAGACAGTTTCAGTTGGTTGTAACCAAAAGGGACAACCAAACCCCAGAGATTTATAAAGATACTTGAAGTAATTTTGAAGTCATTTTTTTTTAAGTCATTTTTTGAAGTCATTTTTTGAAGTCATTTTTTGAAATCAGTTTTCAAGAGAAGGTTGCACCAAGAAGGTCAACCAAAACAGAGGTTAATCGTCTCCACTTGAATAGAGATCAAGTGCAGTCATTTTCCATTTCAGTTAATCTTCACTTGACAAGCGTTCAAGTTAGACAGTTTAAGTTTCAAGATACTTGACAAGCGTTCAAGTTAGACAGTTTAAGTTTCAGAATACTTGACAAGCGTTCAAGTTAGACAGTTTAAGTTTCAGAATACTTGACAAGCGTTCAAGTTAGACAGTTAAGTTTCATTTTCAGTTTCAGAATACTTGATAGAGTTCAAGTCAGTTTTATTCAAGTCAGAGAGATTTATTCCAAGTCAGAGAGATTTATTCCATGTCAGAGAGATTTATTCCGAGTCATTTTTATTTCGAGTCCCAAGTCATTTTTATTACAAGTCCCAAGTTATTTCAATGCAGTCAATTGAATTCAACTTTTTCTTTGTAATTTAAGAGAATTTAATTTAAGAAAATGTAATTTAAGAATTTAATTCAACCTTTTTTTTTTGTTGTTTAAGAGAATTTAATTCAACCTTTTTTTTGTGTTGTAAAAGAGAATTTAAATTCAACCTGAATTGACCCGTTTGTGCCTTTAGTTAATCTTTTTTTGTGTTTGTGAGAAGAAAATTGACCTATCTGTCTTTTCTTTTCATGCCATTGTTGCGTATATAAATATATAGGTAAAATGACATTTCATTGTTTGTGACCAAAACAGTTTTTACAATTGTTTGTAATGATTTTGGTAATTATTGTAATGTACATGAGGAACATGCCGTCCCTCCGTTTGTTGAACTCTTTTAATTTTTTGTTCTAAGTAGTGTGACAAGCAATCTTTTTTTTAAAAAGAGCAAAGTGCTCACGAAAAGACGTATTGTCAATTTCAAACTTATACCCCCTGCTTAGTCACTAAATTTACCCGTATGACCGCACATACCCTAAATTTCAGTCATTTAATTTTTAATAAAACTTCTACACAATAAAACAGATGTATTTGTCTATATGCAAACAAGTTTTCAGATTAAAAAAAAGCAAATAATTCAAATTCTATCAACATTCAACGAGAGTATAATTTTCTACTTAACATGCAAAAATTATTAAACCTTTTTAATATATTTTTTTTTATTATATAAAAATAATTTTTAATGTAAAATTTAATTGAAATTATTAAAAGAAAAGATTGGTCGAAATGCTTCCGTTCCATTTCAATAACTTTTTTATTCTTGGTCGAAATTCATCTATGGTTCGATTTACTTTTATTTTTAAGAATATTATAAAATTATGTTAGCTCATTAAAATGCATAATTGGTCTCTATTTTTAATTTGTATTTATTTTTATTTTGTTCAATTAATCGTGAGTAACTGTCCTTAAATTTTATTGTACCATTTGTAAGGTATCAAACGAAAATTATAGTCAAATTGACATACTACTACAGTATATGGTTATGAATTTTAGTAGTCGAATTTAATTGTGTGTCGAAATTCAATTTTAAAACCGTGAGAGTTACTGTCATTACTCGTAAGGTCTTCTAAGTACGTCTTTTTTATTACCTTAATTCGTGTAACTGATTTAATTAAATACTTAAAACTACCTTGAACTTAAAGGATTTTATAATAATAATAATGATAATAATAATAACAATAACTGACTTAAACTTAAAAGATTTTATAACCCTAAACCCATCTTAAATTATTATACATTATTTTTAAACTTTGTTAATTCAAAAACCTTCCAAATCCCTACACATTTGACCACAGGTCTATACATCATCCACTACGTAATTCGATTTGTACCTACAACAGTTAATAAAAATGCATGTATGCACATTATATATACTATATATATACAGCCCTTATGCTAAAATCATTGAATATCACAATAAAACTATTTCATTGCGTGAGTGCAAACTATGCTATTTAGTCTTAATCATTTTTGCTTCCTAATATATCTTGCTCATGCATTTATTCAGTTACTTGAACAATCCTATCAGCTAATCTGTCCCTCGAAATTATAAAATACACACTTTGTACCCAATAAACATAAATACACATTTGACCACAGGTCTATACATCATCCATTACATAATTCGATTTTTTATCTACAATAGTCAATAAAATTAGTTATCAATTGTACTATCATGGAAGCCTCGAAAAATCCATGAACTTTAAAATTTATATTTTTCCCTTTTACTCTATTCATATGTACATAATTTTTCCCACAGAAAAATAAAAATTTTGTAAAAAATTTTAACCATATCAATGTTTGTCTAACTTAATTGTTTGTCTAAATTAACGTATTAATCCTTTATTCTGTTTGTATAAAAGTAAAGTTTTAATCTTTGAATTTTTATATTTTATCATAGCCCTCTAAGCGAGTGTCATGTTAAAAATTTGATTACTCTGCATTGTACTCAACTACCCGAACTCGTTCTGTATAAAATTTGTATGGTAAAGAATGTCGTCATCTAACTTGAATTACTTCGATGATATTTTCTCAATTGTATTATATTGTATTATACTATTGTATTAATACCATTTTTGGGGGAAATACTGTAAAAGTGAACAATGAACAATTCCTACACCATCATTATATGGATTCATTGTCTTATGCAAAACTTATGTTCGTATAGTTTTATGTTCGAATGTCCATTTTTACATAAGAAACCAAAATCGCATAAGCGAGTTTTGGATAGAATTTCGATTTGTACGTCTTTATTCATTCCTGTATTTTTCTAATCCATCTTTTCTAATAATGACTTATACACTATGACGTCACAAAATAACTTTGTTCTCTTTACGTTTCCCATACTTTGTACACTGAATCACGTTCTTAGTATTTGGACATCTTCCGTATTCAATGTATGGTAAATTCTTTAGTAATAATGTTGTGGTGTTATGTAGTATAAATATTATTATTCAACCATACTCATTATTCAACCATACTCATTCTTACATTCATGTTCTTTCTTGACAGCTATCCTTTATTAATTTTATTACTTATTCATTCATCTACCTATTGTCTACTTATGCCCTATCAACTTATCAGTCTATGTTTACTCGTGTCTATATTACGCACACAACCTATTGTGTGACGAATGATATGTGTACACTACTGTGTGCAGTCGTACATGTCTATTGACGATCATGATTACGTACATGTATTCTTTTTACGTTTTATTTTCTTTTATTATTTCACCTCCCGCATTGAACTGAAAAATGCTGAGTTAAGTTATAAAATTCCACTCACTACGACAGAATCGAGCGCCTCAAAGATAAAATACCTCCGTTCGCTCTGATTTCAAATTCATAACATATTATAGCATATTATTTCGTAAATAAATTATCTCGTAAGTGCGATGTACGTTGTATTATATTTAACATCTTAATTGTCTATTAATATGAAACACTGTAAAAAACAAAACAAAGTTATAGTAACTGTTTAATTGTAATTAACTGTAATACTTTAATTTAATATAATGTAATGTACTTCAATGAAACTGTAATTGAATGTAATGATTTAATTTATAATGTAAGAATGTACTTTAAAATGGAAGTGTAATTAAACAATAAGTAAATGTGAAGTAATCCATAATTGTAATCGTAATTGTAATGAACCAAAATTAATACGTACTCAGTCGTGTACTTAATTTGTACTTATATGTACTATTACGAAATGATATCGCCTTCATAAATGTAGACTCGGCGAAAAAATACAAATTAGTTTTTGTTATTTTATTTTTATTTTTTTAAATTTTTATTTTGCAATCTTTTAAAACATTTGATCATGTGTTTAAAAAGGGGGAAATTTAACCTTCAACTGTCCTCCCCCAAAATATTTAAGTTTAGCTATATTATACATGTATTTGTAAAATTAGAGCACTTCATTGCACTTCTTCTTCATTAGACTTCAGATTAGCATTTCATTAGGACTCCTTTGTTAGCAGCCTCGCTGCGGGGAGGGGCAGAGGCCCCTTGCCTTCTTAATATTTTTAGATTCCGGCCTGAGCCATGGTCGAAAGAGGTCGAACCTCTACCCCTGTAAATTCAGAGTACTAACTGTAATTTTTGAGAAGTAACCACAGTAAAAGAAGTTTTTTTATCTTTTTCCTTCGAGCCTTGTTCTCTTCAGGAACTCAGTCAGTTAAGTCGACAAGTTATAAAAGAAAAGTCGATAATTTTAGTATCAGAGAAAGTATCAGAGTATTATAAAAGAGAAGAATTAAAAATTGGCGACCCTTTGCCCAAATTAAGAGACAACCCAAGCACCATAGAAGATATCGGCATAACAGTCTGGCGAGTCTGTAGCCAAGAGTTTAACAGAGTGGCGACCGAAAAGAATTAGAATGTTATAGAAGAAATATCCGTTGCAGCCTCCTAACTAGAACCCCCGTCGATCCGAACCGACTCAGGGCCATAGATATGGGTCTAACAACTGGTGACCCTGCCCCAGGATAAGAAGAAGATTTTAAGAAGAAGATTTTAAGAAGATTTTAAGAAGATTTTAAGAAGAAGATTTTAAGAAGAGGATTTTAACAAGTGGCCACTCTTTGGCCAAGATAGAAATTACCCTTTAACCAGGATCTTCACGACTCCAGGATTCTTCCAGTCTTCCAGACCCTTTACCAGGATAAGAAAGAAAGAAGATTTTAACCAGAAGATTTAACCAGAAGATTTTAACCAGAAGATTTTAACAGAAGATTTTAACCAGAAGATTTTAACAAGAAGATTTTAACAAGAAGATTTTAAGAAGAGGCCACTCTTTGGCCAAGATAGAAATTACCCTGCATCAGGATAAAACCATTGACCGGCGTGTCACGACTTCTAGTTCGTAACATCACCCTTGAACCGGTGTGTACGACTCCAAGTTCAACACGCCTAGTTTTCATCCAAGAAGTAGCCAGGAAGACGTCTTCAGGACACGTGTCTGAGGATTTCGCCTGTGGAAAATTTTGTTAAGTACAAAACCTTTTTTTAAAATAATTTCTAAACATTTGAAAATTCATTATTATTAACAGTTAATATTTAGTATGGAGCCAGAATTTAACACAAAACACAGTGAACACTTCACACACCAGTGATACATTTGTTTTATTGAAACATTAATTGTAAAAGAGAGTTAATTGTAAAAAAGAGTTAATTGTAACACAGAGTTAATTGTAACACAGAGTTAATTGTAACAGAGAGTTAATTGTAAGAGAGTTAATTTCAAGAGAGTTAATTTCAAGAGTTAATTGTCGCAGAGTCAATTGTCGCAGAGTCAATTGTCGCAGAGTCAATTGTCGCAGAGTCAATTGTCGCAGAGTCAATTGTCACAGTTATTTGCACTATTATATTCAGTATAGAATAATTTTATTTTATGTACCTTCCCGTACATTCGAGTGAAATGTTGTTTACATTTTTTTATTTTTGTTTGCATATTTTTTCAATTACTGAATTGAATTGACTTGCAAATTAAGAGAGAGAGAGTTTAGAGAGAGTTTATAGAGTATAGAGTTACTTGAAGCAGTTTCAAGTTCCATTTTCAGTTTTCAGACAGTTTCAGTGGTTGTAACCAAAAGGGACAACCAAACCCCAGAGATTTATAAAGATACTTGAAGTAATTTTGAAGTTCATTTTTTTTTAAGTCATTTTTTGAAGTCATTTTGAAGTCATTTTTGAAATCAGGTTGTCAAGTCAGAGGTTGCACCAAGAAGGTCAACCAAAACAGAGGTTAATCGTCTCCACTAATAGAGATCAAGTGCAGTCATTTTCCATTTTCAGTTAATCTTCACTTGACAAGCGTTCAAGTTAGACAGTTTAAGTTTCAAGATACTTGACAAGCGTTCAAGTTAGACAGTTTAAGTTTCAAGATACTTGACAAGCGTTCAAGTTAGACAGTTTAAGTTTCAGAATACTTGACAAGCGTTCAAGTTAGACAGTTAAGTTTCATTTTCAGTTTCAGAATACTTGATAGAGTTCAAGTCAGTTTTATTCAAGTCAGAGAGATTTATTCCAAGTCAGAGAGATTTATTCCATGTCAGAGAGATTTATTCCGAGTCATTTTTATTTCGAGTCCCAAGTCATTTTTATTACAAGTCCCAAGTTATTTCAATGCAGTCAATTGAATTCAACTTTTTCTTTGTAATTTAATAGAATTTAATTTAAGAAAATGTAATTTAAGAATTTAATTCAACCTTTTTTTTTGTTGTTTAAGAGAATTTAATTCAACCTTTTTTTGTGTTGTAAAAGAGAATTTAAATTCAACCTGAATTGACCCGTTTGTGCCTTTAGTTAATCTTTTTTTTGTGTTTGTGAGAAGAAAATTGACCTATCTGTCTTTTCTTTTCATGCCATTGTTGCGTATATAAATATATAGGTAAAATGACATTTCATTGTTTGTGACCAAAACAGTTTTTACAATTGTTTGTAATGATTTTGGTAATTATTGTAATGTACATGAGGAACATGCCGTCCCTCCGTTTGTTGAACTCTTTTAATTTTTTGTTCTAAGTAGTGTGACAAGCAATCTTTTTTTAAAAAGAGCAAAGTGCTCACGAAAAGACGTATTGTCAATTTCAAACTTATACCCCCTGCTTAGTCACTAAATTTACCCGTATGACCGCACATACCCTAAATTTCAGTCATTTAATTTTTAATAAAACTTCTACACAATAAAACAGATGTATTTGTCTATATGCAAACAAGTTTTCAGATTAAAAAAAAGCAAATAATTCAAATTCTATCAACATTCAACGAAAGAGTATAATTTTTCTACTTAACATGCAAAAATTATTAAACCTTTTTAATATATTTTTTTTTATTATATAAAAATAATTTTTAATGTAAAATTTAATTGAAATTATTAAAAGAAAAGATTGGTCGAAATGCTTCCGTTCCATTTCAATAACTTTTTTATTCTTGGTCGAAATTCATCTATGGTTCGATTTACTTTTATTTTTAAGAATATTATAAAATTATGTTAGCTCATTAAAATGCATAATTGGTCTCTATTTTTAATTTGTATTTTTATTTTTATTTTGTTCAATTAATCGTGAGTAACTGTCCTTAAATTTTTATTGTACCATTTGTAAGGTATCAAACGAAAATTATAGTCAAATTGACATACTACTACAGTATATGGCTATGAATTTTAGTAGTCGAATTTAATTGTGTGTCGAAATTCAATTTTAAAACCGTGAGAGTTACTGTCATTACTCGTAAGGTCTTCTAAGTACGTCTTTTTTATTACCTTAATTCGTGTAACTGATTTAATTAAATACTTAAATACTACCTTGAACTTAAAGGATTTTATAATAATAATAATGATAATAATAATAACAATAACTGACTTAAACTTAAAAGATTTTATAACCCTAAACCCATCTTAAATTATTATACATTATTTTTAAACTTTGTTAATTCAAAAACCTTCCAAATCCCTACACATTTGACCACAGGTCTATACATCATCCACTACGTAATTCGATTTGTACCTACAACAGTTAATAAAAATGCATGTATGCACATTATATATACTATATATATACAGCCCTTATGCTAAAATCATTGAATATCACAATAAAACTATTTCATTGCGTGAGTGCAAACTATGCTATTTAGTCTTAATCATTTTTGCTTCCTAATATATCTTGCTCATGCATTTATTCAGTTACTTGAACAATCCTATCAGCTAATCTGTCCCTCGAAATTATAAAATACACACTTTGTACCCAATAAACATAAATACACATTTGACCACAGGTCTATACATCATCCATTACATAATTCGATTTTTTATCTACAATAGTCAATAAAATTAGTTATCAATTGTACTATCATGGAAGCCTCGAAAAATCCATGAACTTTAAAATTTATATTTTTCCCTTTTACTCTATTCATATGTACATAATTTTTCCCACAGAAAAATAAAAATTTTGTAAAAAATTTTAACCATATCAATGTTTGTCTAACTTAATTGTTTGTCTAAATTAACGTATTAATCCTTTATTCTGTTTGTATAAAAGTAAAGTTTTAATCTTTGAATTTTTATATTTTATCATAGCCCTCTAAGCGAGTGTCATGTTAAAAATTTGATTACTCTGCATTGTACTCAACTACCCGAACTCGTTCTGTATAAAATTTGTATGGTAAAGAATGTCGTCATCTAACTTGAATTACTTCGATGATATTTTCTCAATTGTATTATATTGTATTATACTATTGTATTAATACCATTTTTGGTGGGAAATACTGTAAAAAGTGAACAATGAACAATTCCTACACCATCATTATATGGATTCATTGTCTTTATGCAAAACTTATGTTCGTATAGTTTTATGTTCGAATGTCCATTTTTACATAAGAAACCAAAATCGCATAAGCGAGTTTTGGATAGAATTTCGATTTGTACGTCTTTATTCATTCCTGTATTTTTCTAATCCATCTTTTCTAATAATGACTTATACACTATGACGTCACAAAATAACTTTGTTCTCTTTACGTTTCCCATACTTTGTACACTGAATCACGTTCTTAGTATTTGGACATCTTCCGTATTCAATGTATGGTAAATTCTTTAGTAATAATGTTGTGGTGTTATGTAGTATAAATATTATTATTCAACCATACTCATTATTCAACCATACTCATTCTTACATTCATGTTCTTTCTTGACAGCTATCCTTTATTAATTTTATTACTTATTCATTCATCTACCTATTGTCTACTTATGCCCTATCAACTTATCAGTCTATGTTTACTCGTGTCTATATTACGCACACAACCTATTGTGTGACGAATGATATGTGTACACTACTGTGTGCAGTCGTACATGTCTATTGACGATCATGATTACGTACATGTATTCTTTTTACGTTTTATTTTCTTTTATTATTTCACCTCCCGCATTGAACTGAAAAATGCTGAGTTAAGTTATAAAATTCCACTCACTACGACAGAATCGAGCGCCTCAAAGATAAAATACCTCCGTTCGCTCTGATTTCAAATTCATAACATATTATAGCATATTATTTCGTAAATAAATTATCTCGTAAGTGCGATGTACGTTGTATTATATTTAACATCTTAATTGTCTATTAATATGAAACACTTTGAAAAACAAAACAAAGTTATAGTAACTGTTTAATTGTAATTAACTGTAATACTTTAATTTAATATAAT
>JAJOZX010003218.1:0-35000 GCA_023014485.1 Bathynomus jamesi
AAAATTTTGAGATCAAGCGAATTAGAAGCAGAACGACAAAATCGTAGAGGAGTCCTGGCGGCACGGGTGGTCATGGGTCTCTGAATGATGCCGAATAGCAGAGGATTCAGGAGTGGAGAGAGGGCGAGAAGTTCGATAAGAAAAACCCAAATGCTTTGAAATCCTAAGTTTTAACTGCAGGGCAGTCTGCCCTACATAGCGGCTTTGGCAGGTCGCGCATGTATATAGATAAATAACAAAGGATCTCAAAAGCACGGGGAGGTGATTTTTATGGCGAAAAAAGGATTCAAGAGAATTAGGATTAGAATTAATAATTATGAAGTCGCATTGAGGGAAGTGTTTGTCCAAAATAGAGTGGACATCTTTATTAAGTTGAAAAGTTAGTTGGTCTAAAAAAGGAAGCTTAAGATAACCCTTTTGTTTCGAAACCGTGGACTGAATTATTTTGGGCGAATATAGGTTATTTAAAAATTTTGAAATTAAAGTCTCAATAGTCGAAGTGCAATAAAAATTATAGTTAAAAAATCTCTTAAGATACTGAATTTCTAAGTTAAATGAAGACCAACTTGAACAGAGGTGATAGGTTCTAAAAATACGACTTTTAATACTAGCCAGCTTAAAACTAAGTGGGATATTGCTGAAAAAATGAGTACCGAGTTGGGTGGTAGTTGGTTTTCTGTATACTTGTGTTGAGAAGTCTGTACTATGTTTATTTACGATAACATCAAGAAACGAAATTTTATTGTATTGTTCTACTTCCATAGAGAATTTAATATTAGGATGCTTAGTATTAATGTATTTAAAATAAAGGGGCATGATCTTTAAGCTTAAAAATAACAAAACAATCGTCTACATAACGTTTAAATAAAATAGGTTTAAAGTCAGTTTTTTCTGTTTTATTTTTAATGGGTTTAACTCTTATTGTTTTGTCTTACTATCCAGATAATTTTTTTTTTAGCTGTTTTTTAACTATTTGCTTATTGTATTAGGTTTTATTATGTACAGTATATTTGCCTGACACTTGTATTTACTTTAGTGATATTTTTGATTGTCTTTAGATGCTTTCATTTAGTCACTGAAGATGGCTCTTGAGTGGACCGAAACGTTTGGCCAATAAATGTTGAGAGTCGTATCTCTTGTCTTTATATTCCTATTGATTATCACTAGGCAACAAAGATTTTGTTACAGAAGACCAAATACGTGCTCCTAGCTAATTTCGGTATGCTGATTTCAAATCTATAATTAGATTTTTTCTATCACGTCTAGATTTTGTGTAAAATGCAAATCACTTTTAGTAAAATTTTCTACCACGTCCAGATTTTGGTTTTAATCGTCTTAATGCCAGTAATATGAAACTTGCTTTTCAGGTTAAAGCAATTTTTTTTGCCAACTATATACAAATTCGAACAATTTGATAAATAAAATTTATCCCGAGTTGGCAACACTGAGTCAAGAGCATAGTAACGGGCAACGGCCCAACGGTCAGTCGCTACGTGACAGTCAAGCAGAACGGTTGTTGAAGCTCTCTGCTGATGAGCAAGTGACAGGTTGTGGTGACTTGTGTGTTTTTATAGCATTTGTTTTGTACTACGGTGTGTATTTCTTTTTATTTTGCACATCGTAATAATTACTTTCTACGTTTTTTCAGATATTGTATGGTAATTCAAAATGGCATCAAATAGACGTGCTTGTGTAAATCACCCAGACAACTTCTGCTTTGTCTGTGGACAATATACACCTAAGCCACAACGTAGAAACATAACAAAGATTAAACTTGCCTACAAGTGTTATTTTGACTGTAAGTTAGGAGACCAACAGAGGGACTGGGCACCACATATTTGCTGTGCACAGTGCAATGCAATGTTAATAGCTTGGATGAATGGTAAAGAAAAGCTATGCCGTTCTCAGTCCCCATGGTTTGGCGTGAGCCGAAAAATCACTTCAATGATTGTTATTTTTGTTTGACAAGATTGCTGGTTTCACAAAGAAAAACAAATCAAAGATCACGTACCCAAACTGCGAATCAGCAATGAAACCAGTACCACATGATGAAACGAATCCACCACCAGTTCCACCAGCAACGATAACAGACAGCAGTTCATCTGAAGATTCTGCTAGTGATATAGAAACAGGGAAAGATGGCATATATGTTCCAGATGCAAATATTTCCCCACATTTGTTAAGTCAAGCGGAGTTAAATGACTTAGTGCGCGATTTGGAATTACCAAAAGAAAAGGCAGAGTTGCTTGGTTCAAGACTTCAAGAATTTAATCTTCTCCAACCAAACACCAAAGTTTCCCACTTCCGCCATCGCCATTTGCAGTTTTCATCATTTTACTTACAGGAAGAAAACGTTTGTTTCTGCCACGATATCAGTGGTCTGATGCAAGGGATTGGCTGTCGCTATGATCCAAAAGAATGAGACTGTTCATTGACTCTAGTAAAGCTAGCCTTAAAGCTGTATTACTGCACAACGGCAATGAAAAACCTTCAATACTTGTAGCACATGCCACTGGCCTTAATGAGACTTATGAATCGATGAACTGCTGCTAAGACTCATCAAATATAAGGACCACACATGGAATATTTGTGGCGACCTTAAAGTTGTATCATTACTTCTTGGTTACACTTGGGCTACACAAAGCATATGTGCTTTTTGTGTCTATGGAACAGCAGAGATGACAAGAACCACTACAAAAAACATGATTGGCCATCTAGAACTGAACATGTTGTTGGTAAATACAATGTGAAACACCCAGCACTTATTGACCCTCAGAAAGTACATCTTCCACCACTTCACATTAAACTTGGCCTTATGAAAAATTTCGTGAAGGGTATGGATCATCAAGGTAGTGGTTTCCAATATTTAAAGGATAAATTCAAAGGAATATTGACAGATGCTAAGCTAGAAGCTGGAGTTTTCACTGGACCACAGATCCGCAGTGTCATCCACGACTCATCGTTTCCATCTAACCTAAATGAGAATGAACTAGGAGCATGGACATCTTTCGTTGAAGTTGTCAAAATTTTCTTGGAAACCACAAAGCTGAAAACCACCGTAAACTCGTAGAAAACATGCTTAAATCTTATGAAATAATGGGATGCAGAATGTCTTTGAAAATTCATTTTTTACATTCTCATCTTGACTTCTTCCCGGCCAACCTTGGGGCTGTAAGTGACGAGCATGGTGAGCGCTTCCACCAACAGATCTCAGTTATGGAAAACAGATACCAAGGTAATTTCAACCCAAATATGATGGGAGATTATTGTTGGTTCCTGCAGAAGGAGAGCTCGTCATCCTACAAGCGACAAAGGAGAGGACACACCAAAGTTTCACTTAAGAACAGGAATTTGCCTTTCAGTAGTAACAACAAAATACTAACGCGCTTTGGGGATGGTTGGGCGCAGGGGTGGTAACTCCGCCAGCGGAATTCCGCTGTCTGTCTTAAGCCAGAATAAAGGAGGAAAGACATCCCTGTTCACTAATTATTTAAGTATGCTTAACATAAAACGTGGCACGGAAAAGTAGCTTAGACGACTTTCGTAATAGAAGCGGGTGAGAAAAAAAATGAAAAATAGGGGTTTTCGGTTACACAAAATCTGGACGTGATAGAGAAATTTTGATATCAGATATGAAATCAGCATCAGCGCTTTAGTAGGAATCAGTAGTTCACGTGTCTGTAACAAAAAAAAAGTTGAAATTTGTTGCCTAGTGTTATATATATATATATATATATATATATATATATATATGTTACAGTCAAAGTGTGTGTAACCAGCCATTTCGCTTAATGGCTGAAACATTTAGTCATTTCGCGAAATGGCTGTTTCACTTGGTCATTTCGTGAAATGGCTAAAATGACTTTTGTCATGAATTCATAGAAATAACAAACATCAGAATAAAATTGAAAACCTTTATTTAAGTAACTAAATCTGCTAAAACATACATACATCCACAGGTCTGTTCAAATAAGTGAGAAACACTCTTCAAATAAACATTTGAACACATTTGAACATTTGAACACATTTGAATTTGAATTTTCAATATAGAGGTTTCCAAATACTAACCGGACCTTCAATGTTATTCCGATGTCCGCCATTGAAGACCCGGTTAGGTCAATTGTATGCCCTTGACAATTGGTTAAGTCGTGTTATTTTCGTTAAAACTAACGAAAATAACACAGCTTAACCTAACCTTGACAATTGGTTAAGTCGTGTTATTTTCGTTAAAACTAACGAAAATAACACAGCTTAACCTAACCAATTGTCAAGGGCATACAGTTGACCTAACCGGGCCTTGAATGGCAGACACCGGAATAACATTGAAGGTCCGGTTAGTATTTGAAAACCTCTATATTGAAAATTCAAATTCAAATGTGTTCAAATGTTCAAATGTTTATTTGAAGAGTGTTTCTCACTTATTTGAACAGACCTGTAGATGTATATATGTTTTAGCAGATTTAGTTAGTTAAATAAAGGTTTCCAATTTTGTTGTGATGTTTATTTCTATGAATTCATGACAAAAGTCATTTTAGCCATTTCACGAAATGACCAAGGTGGAATTTCAGCTATTTCGCGTAATGGCTGAAGATTTTAGTCATTTCGCGAAATGACCAAGTGAAACAGCCAGTTTGAAGTTTCAGCCATTACGCAAAATGGCTGGTTACACACTTTGACTGTAACATATATATATGAAGCGTCGCAAGTACGAGGGATGAACTCATCACATTGGCGATTTTATGATTGTTTCACGAATGACTAGTTCAACTCTTCCCCCATCCACAGACAACTGGTATAGCCAAATACCCCCTTCGTACACTCAAAATGTAATTTTCAATGCGTGTATTTGCGCTATGTGCCCCTCGTACACAATAGTCACAAAGTTTAAACGCATCTATCTCAAAACTGGTTTGGTGAGTTCGCCCCTCGTACTCGCGACTCTTCATATATATACACCTTGTTAACCTTGTTTGGGTTCCGTACGTCGGTCTTTCTTCACACGAAGGTCAATCTGGTGGCCCCGCCTCTAGAGTTGATCTTTTGCGTTCTCCATCGTACATAGCCAGGTACACCCGACTCATCTGGTACCGTCCTGAGCCAGGCATCTAGTGTTCTCTTGAAGACTTCAACTTTGACCCCTGTAATGTTTCTGAGGTCCTTTGGAAGCTGGTTGAAAATTCTTGGCCCCCTGACAACAAAGTTATTTTCCTTCAGAGTTGAGGAGGTCCCTTGTCGGGCCTTTAGTTTGGGAACACTACACATTCTGCCTTTCTTATTTTCCAGCGTTGTCTGGATGGTAATTGGGTTTTGTTTGAAGTTTGGTACCAGTTTTTCGATAATTTTCCATATGTAGATTATGGTATACCTCTCTCTTCTTCTTTCCAGGGAGTACAGATTTAGTTTACGTAGTCTTTCCCAGTAGTTGAGTTCTTTGCATCCATCAATCTTGGCTGTGAAATGTCTCTGCGTTTCTTCTAGTTTGTTAATTTCTTCCTTTTTATATGGGGACGTCAAAACTGAGCAGTATTCAAGTTTTGGTATGATCAGTTTTCTCAGCAGGGGAATCATTACTGTCTTGTCCCTCCTTTTGAACGTTCTTAGTACCTGTCCCGCGACTCTTTTTGCTTTGTTTATTGCTATCTGGTTTTGGGTTTTGAATTTGGCATCATCAGTCATTATTACCCCCAAGTCGACCGCTTTCGTGCTGCTCTGAATTTTTGCCTATCTGGAGCATAATATGCAGTCTTTTTAATTTCCTCATTTCTACCATATCTCAAGAGCTGAAATTTCTCGGTGTTAAATTTCATATTGTTGTCTTCTGACCATTTGTATATTTTGTTTGTGTCTCTCTGCAAGACCTCTACTTCGTTTGCTTCGCTGATTTTTCTGCTGATCTTTGTATCGTTTGCAAAGGATGTTACTATACTGTTGCTGTTTACTCCACTGTCTATGTCTGTTAGCATGACAATGAACATGAGTGGGGCCAGCACTCTACCTTGTGGTACTTAGCTGCGTAATTCTGATTCGGATGATGATACACCTTGAATTTTGACCACCTGTAGTCGATTTCTGAGGAAGTTGTAGATCCGTTTTCCCACTTTGCCTGTTATTCCCATATGTTTCATTTTATGTGCTATTATACCATGATCGCATTTGTCGAAAGCTTTAGCAAAATCCGTGTATAAGACATCATAGTTTTCATTGTCTTCAAGTGCATCTAGGATATTGTTATAATGCTCTATAAGTTGTGATAGGCATGATCTTCCTGATCGGAATCCGTGTTGATTTTCGTTGAATCTTTCCAATGTCTCCAAGAAGTCATAGATTTTCTCTCTGATTATTCTTTCAATATATATATATATATGATAGAAGTTTTGTCCTTCTGAATATTATAAAATATATAGACCCAATTATTTTACAACTTTTACAGTGTTGCTCAGTTCCCATAGCAACTGAAAACCATTCGCGAAAGAAATGTTTGTTTTCTTTTTTTACTTTTCATTTGCGATAAGTTGGTGAGTTTGACATTTGTGTATGACGTATAAAGCGAACCTTCAATCTAGAATTTTGCAATATGAGGTATTTTAGCTGTAATAATTTATAAATAACTATAATTTAATGTATAAACTTAGGACAAATTTAATTATAATAAAACACAGGAATATTTACGTAGATATTATGAATCTGTAGAAATAAAGTATCATAATATAAGGAATATTTACACCGCAGACGTTTTAGAAGCAAAAGGGGTGAATTACATGTACAAGAAAATTATCGAAAAAAACGTTTTTCCGCACCTTTTGTTTCTTGCTCTATTATTTAAAATATAATGTTTGTCTCAGACACTCTCTTCACTTTAATATATCATCTTAATGATTATGTTATGAAATTTCAGATTAAACAAGTACAGTAAACTATTAAGACGGTGAGTTATGTTGCTATGTTAGGTATTATGTTATTGTTATGTTAGTATTATTGTGAGTATGTTAGTTATTGTTTTTTATCCGTTGCAACGTTAAAAGTTGCGTAATGGGAGAGACTTATAGGGAGGGTTTGTTTAACCTCGCTCGAAACATCTAAGTTTATATGACGTAATATCGGTAGGTATATTTGACATTGTCAGGGATTATGCCCTACTGACCATTATGGGTTTTTTCGGCCAGCATTTCGGCCTCTTCTTCCAGCTGGAGATTGCCACTTGTCATACAGTAGCGCCTGTAATGACCTAGTATACGGATAATAACATGAACATTCTACCGTGGACTGCCAAGATGTCTGGGGCCATCTTGAGAGGAAACTTTGGCTAGAGAACACCAAAGTGAAGTGGCCTTAGGCAAACGGCCGATGATATGAAGAAGATTTGGATTGCACTGTAGAGAGCATGCCCAATCAGTGGAGACGTACAGGGTGTCCATAAATGTTTACCCTGAAAACAGTATGCTCTCATGTTTTAATGACGAATCTTACATCCGATTTCTTTTTACAGATGATCTCGTACACGCATAGAGTTTCTGTGCTGGTGTGTTTCGTCTACCGCATTCGCCGCTAGGAGCGCTGTAGTAGCTGTTCAGTTAAGATGGCGTCTGTGACAGAGAAGGCACAATGTGTTGTGTGGCTTGCAGAAACAAAATCTCCTGTCAGTGTTCAGCGAAGGTTCAGAACAAAGTATGGAAAGAATCCACCTGATGTGAAGTTAATTAAGTCGTGGATAAAAAAATTCTTGGAAACTGGAAATGTGGAAAAGGGAAAGAGCAGTGGTAGACGATCAGTTTCCGATGGGACGGTGGAAAACATTCAAACTGCTTTCACACGGTCACCAAGAAAATCGGTGAGACAAGCTTCATGCCAACTAAAAGATACCGAAGTCTAGGGTGCACAAGGTGTTACACAAATATTAAGTTCATTAACTATGTATCAAAACTTTGTATGTTTATCTACTTATGATTAAAACTGTGTTTGAATACGAGTGTTATTTAAAAGTTATAGCATGTTTTAATCAGGGTAATCATTTATGGACACCCTGTATATTATGGATGGAGTGGATCTAAAAATACTGGATCTTCCGGATCGGGATTTTGAATGTCTGACATAAGATCCTGTATTTTATATCGGAACAGGGTCAACATCAGGATCTCAATTTTCTTCCAATCGGATCAGGATCTTAGATATGAATCTGGTCAGCTACATACAGGATCAGGATCCAGAGTTCCGTTCCATCCGAAGTGGTTTTATAGCCAACGAGGCCTTACTCATTAATGATGAGGCTCACTCACGTTTCATGTTGAATATGATCCCCCGATGTTTCCGTTCGATGAGCAGAAAAAGTATGCTTATATTCTCCTCTAGTGTTTTACGTGAAAACCAAATAATTTCATCTAATGCGGTACTGGGCACACTCTCGGAGTATAATTCTACTAATTAAGATATATTTGAAAGATTATCTTACCCTACATTGGCATAGGCGGATCCAGGGGGGGGGGCCTAGGGGACATGTACACTAGGGTGGATCACTTTTCACTTTTTTTTAAAAATTATAGCTGGTCAAAGTTTGTCCCATGATTTGATTCAGTGGAAGTACACTGACACCATTTCTACCAAAATCGATCAATATTTAGGGGTCGCGCATCGACCTTGAAAATTTCAATTTTGGAAATTTGGCCAAATTGACAATTTTTTACTGAATAAAGATAAATCATAAAATGGCCATATTTTCTGAATCCTCTCAGTGAAAGAAATCCTCTCAGATACTTACCAAGTTGATCGGACAAGTGGTTTAGAAGTTACACTCACCTAGAAATAACATTAAAATTTAAAATACCGTATTTGTCCCCCGTTATGGACGTAATCATAGCATCAGTAGCTGGCGCATCCTAAAATCCCAATTACACACACACGCTATATCTATGACCAATATTTTTACTAATCACAGTTTGCTTTTTACAGATCAACTGTGTCAATTGATTCTTGTTTGATAAGTCTAGACTTTAGTACAATGGATAAACTGTTAACAACCAGGAGTGGGAAGACTCTGAAAGTTACTTATTCTGGAAAAGAGAAAGCAGCAACAACAGCACCACCTTCTCTAAGGTCAGCCACGGACGTCTTCTTAATTGGTCAGCCATCTTCCTCGATCGGTGGTGCCAAATTGCCAACCACCCATCAAGTTCTCCAGTACTTCTTCTATGCCAAGCAGGAAACTACTGACAGGAAGGCCGCCGTAAAAGACACGGTGGCCAATGTTCTGGCATTTTGGAACATGGCACGTATAAAGACGATCACGAGGCGTAACTGCGAAAGAAAACTGGAGTTACTGTGGGAAGAGTGGCGCTCGCTGCAGAAGAGCAAGATGAGAGACAGTGACGCGGGAAAAGGCAGGGAGAAGTTTTCAGAAAATCTGAACAAGCTCTGGGACATCGGAGCTCCCGATGCTATTGAAGAGATACAGAAAAGTCGACTGCTCTCAGACAACAACAAACAAGAAGATATTAAATTTTATGAGGATCAACGGGGCCTGCGCCAGGCAACAATGAGTGGGAATGATAAAGTGTTCGTTGTCAAGAGAAAACGGCAACTCTCAAGACAACAATCTCGTGATGAGCCAGGCACCTCAAAAACGAAATTAGGAACCAAAGCTGAGAGCGACGATGAATCTATAGAAAGCAGATCATCGAGCAACTCCGAATCACAGCTAGAACCACCATACCGACAGCCGAGAGAATCAACTGTATCAATCAGCCTTCCTCACCGCATCCTCAATGCACCGGCTGTTATTGAAGTGTATATATCAGTAATGATCTTTCCTTGACAAAGATATAATAGACGTAACGACGGAAAATTTAGTGATTATTTTGTCACATAAAAACCATACGCATCCTTGTCAATTTCCTTTCAATTTCGCACATAGGTGGCAAGTGTCGTGGCGGCAGTCCTACGTTCGGCAGATCCGCCCGCAGACCTGGACAAATTCAGTATCTCGAAGGACACGTCTCGCCGTGGAAGAGTGGCACATCGTTGTGAAGTGTCGACAGCTGTGCAGAAATCCTTCGTATCTCCGAGGCATGCTGTCGTCCACTGGGACGGTAAAGTAATCAAGGTCAGTTTTGCCCTCACCGTGGACGACAGTGAATTAACATGTTCCAGTGACGACAGTGGATTGACATATTCCAGTGGACGATAATGGATTGGCATGTATGACATACGTTTCAGGACTCTCTTGGATCATTGGAGCACCGCCAGGCGATTCTCATCTCCGGAGCTCCCCAATGCACAGAAGGAAAGTTGCTGGCCGTTCCGACTGTTGCTGACGGCACCGGTCTGTCCCAGGCCCAGGCGACCTTTCGTGCTCTCAAAGACTGGGGATGCGAGAACAACGTGATTGGACTGTGCTTCGACACAACTTCCTCCAATACGGGGAGGGTGCAGGGTGCGGTGGTCCGGCTGGAGAACATGCTTGGTAAACCGCTCTTCCAGCTGGGCTGTCGCCATCACGTTATGGAGCTCATCGTGGGGGCAGTGGTCATCACCGCGTTTGGAAGAACCACAGCACCAACTGAACCTTTGTTCCAGTATCTGAGGAGAAGGTGAATTTCAAGTCTAAGGCGCATTTGTTTTCTCCAATGATTTTTTGCCTTCAGAGCAATTGAGATATCAGCGTCCTTCTACTAATGATGTTAATAGCAGTCGAAAAGGGAAACTTCAGTCGTTTTCATGCAATATTTTCATAACTCCCCTTTCAGGTGGGACAAGCTCGACCTCTCGACTTATCGCGAGCTGGAGATCGAGCATTTGGCGGAGGTGACGTGGCTGATGGAGCTCCGAGATGAGGCAGTCAAGTTCCTCGGCACCGCTTCTGGTCTTGTCAGAGAAGACTACCGAGAAGTGGCGGAGATTACACTCCTGGTACTCGGGGCCCAGCCACGTCGTGGCACACACTTCATGCGCCCAGGAGCCTACCATCATGCGAGGTGGATGGCCAAGGTTGGTATTTTGAATTAGAAGTTAAATATTGTATTGCCTTCTGCAAACAGCCATTTGAAGTCCCTACCAGAAAAAAATAAGATAAATAATTTACCATTAAACAAACTTATATGGAGTGGTATCGGTATTTATACATCACAGTGCGTATTCGTTTCAGATCATCTACTACACGAAGCTCCTGATGTTCAGCGGTCAGCTGGAGTTCGACGACGAGCTGGTACAGAAACTTCAGAGAGTGGTACTATTTACTGCACTCCTCTACGCACCTGCCTGGCTGGCGGCTCCTGTCGCAGCTGATGCCCCGCTGAATGACCTTGTGTTGTACCAGCGTCTTCTGCAGTACAGGGCTGTGGATCGCGAGATTGCAGAGGCTTCACTGGCAGTGATCAGGCGGCACTTGTGGTATCTGAGGCCTCAGACCGTCGTTTTCGCCCTCTGCAGTGACAAAGTGGAAGACACTGTGAAGCACGAGATGGCAAAGAAGCTGTGCCGCCTCGCTGTGCCCGAGGACTTCACGTATGACAACGTCTCGGTTGATGACACGACGCGCCTTCCGGACCTGATCGATGAGTCATCGTGGTTCGTGTTCACAGGCCTGCAGGTGTGCGCGTCTACGTGGCTCACTCTGCCGGTGAATAAGTGGGATCAAGATAAGAACTACTGTGATCTGAAGAATGTCATCTCGCATCTGAAAGTTACCAACGACGTGGCAGAGAGAGGGATAAAACTGATAGAAGATTACGCGAACACTGTCACAAAAGACGAGTCACAGCTGCAGGGTCTTCTTCAGCTCGTGGAAAAGAGCCGGAAAGAACTCGGTGACTTCAAGAAGTCGTCACTTGCCAAGATGACGTAGCGCAGAGGGAAAGGGAGTTAGCAGAGAGAGTACATGGCGCACGCCTTAAGATGACGTGTGTTCTAACCACGATTCATACAGTTTTTGAACCTAGTTAGGGGCACCGGAGTAAGTGCCTTTAGTGATATCGGTAAACCGTTTTAATACAAAATACATTTGATCTTTCCTTATTCGTTTTATCTTATCCTAAAAAGCAGACAATGGCAGACAGCATATGGAGGTACGGGGACAAATACGGTATTTTAAATTTTAATGCTATCTCAAGGTGAGTATAACTTCTAAACCACTTGTCCTATCAACTTGGTAAGTATCTGAGAGGATTTCTTTCACTGAGAGGATTCAGAAAAGATGGTCATTTGATGATTTATCTTTATTCAGTAAAAAATTTTCAATTTGGCCAAATTTCCAAAATTGAAATTTTCAAGGTCGATGCGCGACCCCTAAATATTGATCGATTTTGGTAAAAATGGTGTCAGTGTACTTCCACTGAACCAAATCATGGGAAAAACTTTGACCAGCTATAATTTTAAAAAAAAAGTGAAAAGTGATCCACCCTAAATTGTACACCCCTAGGCTAGATCCCCAAAGGAGACCAAGTCGAAATTTTACTGAAGTGTATAAAAGGCTTTACACCATTTTTCCAAAATTGTTTTCTTTGTCTTTAAAAAATAATATTTCTTTGTCAATGCAACTATCACTACCCCACCATTGAAAACTAGGGCCTATGTATACATTATAATATAATTTAAATGTGGATCATCCCCTTCCAGAGTGAGTTTTTCATACCTTTCAGCTCACGCACAGGAAGAGGAAGCCTGTTTCCTGTTGCTACCTCATAGTATGGTGGGTGAAGCGTATGGTATATAAAAAAATGTGGATCAAATAAAATACTCGGCATGATGTCTCTTTGGTGCCCCCCCCCCCCTAGACTACCCTCCTAGGGTCACTCATCACTTGGATAAATTAAAGATTGGTTATGAAATGGTTAGCCACGTATTTCCATGGTTATTTTGACCAAGATTTTTTTCCTGTATATTTTCGCTAAAGATCTGGATCCTGTACAGTATTACAGTATTAAGAACCAACTTTTTATTCCATACCAAAACGGATACAATAACATAGTCTTTACTTATCGATTTTGTGTCTTTGTTCCCGACTCTTTCACAGAGTAAATAGGAATGAGGAATCTTTATCATTTGCACAGATTAAGAAATCTTTGACATGACTGGTGGTAGATATTTTTTTTTTAATAAGCAAGGGAAGTTCCGATCAATAGATCACACACTGATAGGACCGGAGGATTCTTATAAAGATTAAGTCCAGCACTCATGTTTTGATTTTCGGAGCAGAATATACTCGTGTATATATGTATATATATATATATATATATATATATATATATATATATATATATATATATATATATATATATCATGCGGGTTGCTTCTGAAAAGCTTCAATTTAATATTTAGGAGAAATCCAATGACAAGGAGGAATGTAAATGCCATGAAAAGTCTTCTTTAATGCGCAACGTTTCGAGCAATATGCTCATCTTCAGGCTAAATAATAACAATATGAAATTAAAATCAATAAATAAATGAAACAAGACAAAATAATTTCTATAAAACTTATTCTTAAAAACAAAATTTAAAAAGACTAAAAGAAGAGGGTTAAATTCAAAGTTATAAAAATTTACATATAAAATTACAAGAAATTTAAAATGCTATTTTTAAATTACATATAGTAAATTTGAAATTAATACAATGGAATTAACACTACTAACCCTTCATTGCTGGTTCCGAGGCACAAGTAATTTAAAACAAAACAAAGGGAACATACTATGGGTTGGGTGGTTGGAGAGTTATAAGTTGGGGAGGGGGAATTATAAAAAATTTAGAGGGACAGCTGAGGAATCAACGTTTAGAGAAGGGGTCAATGTTTTAATATAAAGAGATTCCAAAATTCTAAGTGAGTTGGGACAAGAATTACAACCGAGAATTTTAAAATTATCTAAAGTGACATCAGTTTTACATTTAATACTATGTTCCCGGATACTAGAGGCTTCTTTTTATTTAAAATTTTACCTGTTCGGCAACTTATTCCCATATGCGAATAAAATCTAGCCCTGAGAGAGCGCACGGTGCTGCCAATATAAGTACCAAGGAGACACCTTGGGCAGGTAAATAAATATACAACACCGCTATGCAACGAATCAGGAGTTCGATCCTTCGCTGAGAAAAAGCTACCTAAAGACGTTTTATTAATAAATATAATACGAAAATCAGTATGATAAATTTTTTTTTTTTAACAACTTGGTAAATTTAAGTTTAAATTCTTTATTCATGTGACCCATTTCAGGTACCAAGAAATATTTTATATCTTTAGGCACTGAAATACAGGGAAGTTGAGGGCTATAAACATTATTTAAGAAAGATCTTATTAGTTTATCTACATATTGAACAGGAAAACTATTATTGGTAAAATATGATCTTAAATTATTAAATTCATCGTTAAGTAAGGTAAAACTAGAAGTCAAATTATATCCTCTGAACAAGAGAGTTTTAATACACGACATCTTATAGTTAAAATCAGTAAAACTAAAAAAATTCATGCCCAAACCGGTAAAAGTGGATTTCCTGTAAACTGATGTATTAATAGAATCACCTTTTTTCGAAATTAAAAAATATAAAAAGGGAAGGGAGCCATTTTCCTCAGTTTCCATTGTATAAGTTATATTGGGGTGCAGAGAATTTAAGAAGTTAAAAAATTGTTGCGCTTGTACAGCATTATCAAAAACAGCTATCGAGTCATCAACGAAGCGTCGGTAAAAAATTGGTTTACAATGGGTGGGAGATTGTCTAAAAATTACACTTTCTAAATGAGTCATAAAAAAATCAGCTGATAAAGGTCCGACGGGTGATCCCATCCCAACACCATCAATTTGTTGGTAAACCTTATTATTGAAAGTAAAATAACATTGCTTAAAAACCAGTTCTAAAAGTTCCTTAAAATAAGACCATGAAAAACCATGAAAACTATCAACAGAGCTAAAAACCCTATCTAAAATAATGGCAATAGTTTCTGATACAGGTACGTTCGTGAAAAGCGACTTTACATCAAAACTGACAAAAAACTTTTTTGAACCGAAATTCTCACTAAGAAGATCTTTTTGAAATTCATGAGTTATTTATAGTATACGCATTTTTCGCAAAAGGTGACAAGAGACCAACAACAAATTTTGCCAATTGAAAGGTAGGTAAGTTATACGAAGCTAAAATAGGACGGAGAGGTGTTCTAACTTTATGGATTTTAGGCAAACAGTATAATTGAGCAAGATCAGAACCAGATACGAACAACTGAGAGTAAGTATCGTTTTTTATTATCTTTAAAGACTTTAATCGTGACAAAAATCTATTAACTTTGTCTTCCAATAATAGTTTTCCTGTTCAATATGTAGATAAACTAATAAGATCTTTCTTAAATAATGTTTATAGCCCTCAACTTCCCTGTATTTCAGTGCCTAAAGATATAAAATATTTCTTGGTACCTGAAATGGGTCCCATGAATAAAGAATTTAAACTTAAATTTACCAAGTTGTTAAAAAAAATTTTTTATCATACTGATTTTCGTATTATATTTATTAATAAAACGTCTTTAGGTAGCTTTTTCTCAGCGAAGGATCGAACTCCTGATTCGTTGCGTAGCGGTGTTGTATATTTATTTACCTGCCCAAGGTGTCTCCTTGGTACTTATATTGGCAGCACCGTGCGCTCTCTCAGGGCTAGATTTTATTCGCATATGGGAATAAGTTGCCGAACAGGTAAAATTTTAAATAAAAAAGAAGCCTCTAGTATCCGGGAACATAGTATTAAATGTAAAACTGATGTCACTTTAGATAATTTTAAAATTCTCGGTTGTAATTCTTGTCCCAACTCACTTAGAATTTTAGAATGTATTAATTTCAAATTTACTATATGTAATTTAGAAATAGCTTTTTAAATTTCTTGTAATTTTATATGTAAATTTTTATAACTTTGAATTTAACCCTCTTCTTTTAGTCTTTTTAAATTTTGTTTTTAAGAATAAGTTTTATAGAAATTATTTTGTCTTGTTTCATTTATTTATTGATTTTAATTTCATATTGTTATTATTTAGCCTGAAGATGAGCATATTGCTCGAAACGTTGCGCATTAAAGAAGACTTTTCATGGCATTTACATTCCTCCTTGTCATTGGATTTCTCCTAAATATTATATATATTTATATATATATATATATATAAAGGGCACAACAATATTTGGGACCGAGGTCAGCAGTGCACAAGAATAAAAGATAAAGATGACCATTGAATTTCCTTATACTCAAAATATGAAACTTTGACTGTATAATTTTTATTGACTGTATAGTTTTTCTTGTTTTTTTCGTAAACAAAGGCATATCATGTGGCCTATTGGTGCACCTTGGTTCTTCTTCACACATGTGAGAATACTAAATGTTTATCCCAGTGGTTCCAAACATTTTTTCTGCTGCGACCCTAAATTGGCCACCGACCCTCATGTTTATGATCAAATTTAAATATGTATATAAATATAAAATGAATTAAGAAATAGTGAATATAGTCACCTTTCGCGACCTTACTTGAGGACCCCCGCGACCATGATTTGGGTCGCGATCCGAGGTTGGGAACCTCTGCTTTATCCTATACTGACCAGAGACGCTCGTATACAGCAAACAAAATAACGTAACGACAAACAGGCTGGAAACGAGGTTTTGAAGAAAGATTTTATGTAGTTTATCCAGTAGATATAGAAGTGTGCCAGTCTTCTTTGTCAATGTGCTTGAGCGGCTCCAATTCCCTTTTAATAGCACTGAAGATATCTGTGGAGTAAAACGTAAGAAAATCACTGACGCCAAAGTTTTCACTTTCGGAAGAGCTCTGTAATAACTCAGATCTTTGGTAAATATAACAATGCTCGAAAATGTGTATTTAGACCATTGACACAAGAGCACACATTCATAAAAAAAACTACTATTCTCGACTTCACAGGTTTGTCTGCATCGTCCCATTTTTCTGCTGAGAATGAGCCAGCGAAGCTTATGGAGGAAGGATGCCAAGGTTTCCTGCAACACTCACATTCGTTGTAAAGTTCTCATTTTTCTTGCAACTGCCAAATCACCGGGAAGGTCGTTGATACTCTTTCGGCATGAAGTGTAGTACTTCATCATTGAAGGAATAGATTCCGTTCATTGACAGGGATCAAAATTTGGGCATGTGTTTCAGTAGAATGTCATTATTATTCATTATGAAAATCAGATCAGTTGAAACAACTCATTCAATATGCTTGTCTTATGCCCTTTCGGTTCTTGACAAAAAGACGCACACAATTAACCGCGTATTAGACAGTGAATGGTTTTTATTTGGTATTATCATTTAATGACTACTGAATCAACAACTGAGTACACAATATGCGCTGCGCATAGAGAATAAACCGTGGATTCTCTCGAAGAAGCACAGTTCTTTCCTATGTTAGTTCCCTTATCATAAATTTACTCACGGCAGAATTTGAAATTTAACCCTTGTTCAGCTGTGGTTTCGGAATCATTTTAGCTATTGTGTCAATTATCTAAAGCACAAAAAACGTTTCTGAATCACAAAGTTCCTTGCAGTTACTTGACGAATCTATCTTATCAGAACATCTTTTCTGTGCGAGTTGTCTAGTGTTGCACCGCAAATTACTGAAAAGAACTTAGCCTCTCTAACTTCATTTCACGGCATACTCTTCAATAAATTCATTCTGACTCGGGTGACAAGTCTTTCTTTCATTCTGCTGCTGTGTCTCTTTCACACGATTAGCACGATCACCCATAAGCTCATCATATTTGCCTAACAATTCAATAAAATCAAATGAACTCTCATTGTATTTATCACATTTATCACGCAGCTTACCGTTTGTTCCACCGAAAGCTAATCCTCGTTCTCCAAGAAACAAAACATTTAAAATGTACTTAAGAACTTTATTCCACTCTCCCAATTTTCGAAAATTTTATCTAGTAGCGAGTTCATACTTCTATCAGCTTTCACTTTTCGTGCATTTGCCTCTTCATACATCACTCACTGAGTGCATTACTTTTTTCATTAGTATCCTCTGTTTATACAGCTGGTGCCTGTCAGACGCCATAGGCGGTTCACACAAATGATGTGACTAAAGTTGAATTATAACCTTGAATTCGTGCACCCTTCTGACAAACTCTACGCGGAAAACAATGAACAACTCGTAACATCATTGTTATCCAATCACATTCAGTTTTCTCTCCACCAGGAGTAGTTTAGAAGAGCAATACACAGGGTAAAATCTTTCCATTGATATCCTGTTTTACTGTCTAGGTCTTCGCATGAAAGAATTTTCTTAAGAGAATTATGAGGTGACTGATGTTCACGTTCATCTTCCTCTTCTTTTAATTCATCAGTATTCTGTAGGAGGAGGATTATAGTCTTTTTCTTCAGCTTCAGACCGAAGCTGATTGGGCTCCTCGATCTCCACTGAGATGTGATAAGTATTTCACCACTCCTTTTCTCTAAAGGAAAAACTCTAAAAGACTTCCCAAGACTGAATACTCTGAGTGAATGCAGTATTCATTTTGAATTTGAAATACAATGATGAGGAATAACACATACATACATACACACATGTGTGCAACCAAACTTAATTTGACCCAATATAACCTTAGTGCCATCGAACCGAGAAGGCCGTAATAATTGGTTTGGAAGCAATTAAAATCTCGACTGTTAAGTCATTTAACCTAATGAGGATCAACATATATTTTTCCAACATTAAAAATGTTCCTAGAATTTTTATTCAAATTTTTTGACATTCCGGGGTACCAAAAATGTTACCTCACAAAAAGACATTACATATGTGAATTATCACACATTCGACCTCACTTATGCCTAGGGTGTCCAGATTTGTGCTTGAAAAAACCGGGACAGGGGCGGATATATGCCCTATAGCCTATAGGCTTATTTTGAAAACACTTTTTAACACAGTAAATGAATACTAAATGTAATAATACAACCCTTAGTCATTTTTTTTTTGTCCCAAAAACGTTTTTCTAAAGACCGGGACAGCTCTCTGAAAATCGGGACGTATGAACACCCTACTTATGCTCAGTTGCCTACACGCGCGCGCTCGCACACATACACATACACAGACAGACAGACACACAGACAGACAGACACACAGACACACACACACACAGACACACACACACACACACACACACACACACACACACACACAGAAATCAAGCTCATCTACCCATTCCTCCCAATTACATGAACAAAGTCAGGCCAGGTTTAGCAACAAACGATGATTCGGAAAAGGAACCGTTGCCACTTAAATATTCATTCAAATTTTAGCTTAAAACAACAACTGCGCTAAGTCAAATTACGGTATCCACAAATTCCTTCTGATCATTTAATAAACTCCAGACTTTTAGAAGTATTACTTAACACTACGAGTATAGGCGTAGTATTTATTCTGAAATATACCAACAATGACTCCCTTGCCTTCAGAAGTACGACTTGTCATTGGAACCATTATAGGTTTGTTTTGGGGTCAACAGTCATTTACCAATTTTATACATTCAAAAGAATTTGAAATGAGAAAGATCACCTTTCTTTTTAATCAGGAATCATAAGATCAACTAATTTTGACTAAGCCGTTGGTCATATAACAAACTTTGAGCACAGACTGTACAGTCCCCTGCAATAGTTCCGCTCCACCCTCTCCGAGATGTGGAAAAACAACGCAGTCCTTCTTAAACCCCAGTTACCCACCCTCACTCCCTCCCTCTCCTCCTTCCCCTCTCAGGTGTTGTCATGGTAATACTTTTATTTTTGAGAACCAATGACAGAATAAATATATTGTTCACTGGAGTTTTGGTGGTAATGCTGGGACGACTATGTATTTTATCCATGCATTATTCCTAAATTTAGGGAATAGAATAGTTAGGTTATTTCACAAACGTGGGATACTTTAAAAACTTTCAATCATTGGATTTTGATGTGGCCATGTTATAATTAAAGTGTAAGATAAATTGTAGTATCGACTTTTCCTCCAGGCAATAACATTATTGTTTAAAATCCATGCATCATCAACAAATGATCATCCGGAAAAAGGTCTATTCATGGAGAGATAATGATAACGTAGTCCAATTTTTTATTACAAAAATAAACATGAATTAAGCAAATTTAGGAACTTTCTTAAGAACATACAAAACATAATTATCTTTTATTTATAAATTGTTCCCGAATCGCCACTCACTTACCGGACTATATATATATATATATATATATATATATATATACGCGTTTACAATGGCTAATAATAATGAACAATTAGTTTGCAGGTGGTGCTCAAGCATGGAAGTCCTGAGGAACGAATTAGACCGTGAGAGGGAGGCCAGGGTGAGGCTTCAAGAAAGCGTGATGCTTTGGACGGCAAAATTGGATTCCCTTGAGACTCCAGTTACGGCCCCTCATGCCTCAGTTTCTACTAATAATATAAATAGTACTAATAGCCCTCTCTCTTCCCCTAGTTCCCAATCCTTCACGAGTGCGAAATGGAGCCCCATTGCGAAAAGCAAAGACTTGTCTACCAGTAATAACAAGCAATAAGTTTTCTGTTTTAGGTTTTGAAGATGCTGATGAACCGGAAATACGACTCGTTGGCGATTCCATTGTTCGAGGGCAGCTCGAGGAATTCTGTGGGAGAAACCCTCGTCGTAGGCGCCGTTACTGCTACCCTGGTGCAAGGGTGGAGGATATAACTAATAGTGTTGACCATTTACAGACGGTACCGCCGAGGACACAACGTATGTTATTCATGTCGGTACTAATAACGTTTTAAATTCTAGATCGGAAGAACTGCTGGCTAGGTACAGGGACTTAATAGAGCGACTAAAGGAGAAAACTAATAAGATTGTCTTAACAGGTATACTTCCTCGAATTATTCAACGTAACGATTTCTACAGCAAGGCGACCTATATTAACAATAACCTAAAGTCTCTTTGCCAACAGGAAGGAGTGCATTATGCGAATTTTTGGAACAGTTTCTACGGCAGGAGGGACTTGTTCCTCGAAGATGGACTTCATCTTAATGACGTAGGAGCTGCGCGTTTAGGAAGACTATTTCATAATACTGTCTCTTCTTTTCAGGCTGCCGTAACTCGAACGGTCCCAGCGTAAATTCTACAAATTTCCCCTGCGGTCGCGAAGGTGTCGTAATTGCAAGCAATTTGAAGGTTCTATCCTTAAATGCTCGTAGCCTACGAAATAAAATAAATGAATTTTTTTCTTTAATTGCTTGTAAAGACTATGATTTAATTGCGATAAACGAATCGTGGCGTAGCACTGAAACACGTGACTTTGTAGGGGAGTATCAAATTAAAGGTTATAGACTTTTTGTTAAAAACAGAATAGGTAGGCGAGGAGGCGGTGTTATGTTGTATATCAAAGATAATATTGCGAACGTTATAGAAGTAAAGCACTCAATTCCAGAACCGATAGATTCGACTGTAGCAGAACTTAAATTAAACGACTTCAAACTTCTTGTTGCGGTTATATATAGGCCCCCTAATCAAACAGCTGATACGGACGAAGCGTTATATCGTGAACTAAAAAGAATAATCGGTAGTGAGCAGGCTTTAGTTATGGGTGACTTTAATTGCGCCAACGTGAATTACGATACAATGCAGGGAGACGCGGAAGGTAATCGTTTAGTTAATTTTCTCGAGGATAGCTTTCTTAGTCAAAAGGTTGGGGAACCTACGAGGTTGGACAGTATTTTAGATTTAGTAATAACTACGGATGATAGGCTAATTACTGATCTTCAAGTAATAGAACCGTTAAGCAATAGCGATCACAATATGGTAGAGTTTGTCCTCTCAGTAAGTCACTCGAAACCAACTAACTCGACTAAAATTCCTAACTTCCAGCACGCAGACTTTAGTAAATTTCGAAATAAATTGTCACACGTTAATTGGGAAAACGTAATGGGGAACTCCAACGCAAAACTAATGTGGGAATCGTTCGAAACAGTATTCAGGACTATAAATGAGGAATGTGTACCGTACAAAATTAAGCGTGCGAAAGTAAACAACAAGCCCTTGTGGTTTACTTCTAGAGTAGGAGACATTATAAAGAGTAGAGATAGGGCTTATAGGCAACATAAGTGCGATAAAAACAATTTTTTGTTACGAAACAACTACATCTCTCTCAGGCGTGAAGCGAAAAGTGTAATAAAAAAGTCCAAGCGCGAATTTGAAATCTCCATAGCTCGTGACGGTAAAGAAAACCCCAAGCTATTCTTTCAATACGTCAATAATAGAAATCCAGTAAAAAGCGTCTTGGGGCCTTTGAAAAATGTAAACGGAGATCTAGTTTCTGAAAAAAAGGAAATGGCTACCTTGCTAAACGAATTTTTTACGTCAGTTTTTACTATAGAAGATGTAACGAATATCCCTACGGTCATAGACATAATACCTTTTGATAATGGTAATATTTTGGATAATATTGTCGTTAGTGAAGGGGAAGTAATGCGCTATATTGATAAAATGAAAACGCGTAAATCACCGGGTCCGGATTCCATATATCCCATACAACTAAAAGAATTAAAAGATAGCATTGTTGTGCCGCTAACAAAGATTTTTAATGCGTCTATTTCTGAGGGGTGCGTACAGATAATTTCACGTTAGCAAACGTAACACCTATCTTTCAGAAAGGCGATAAAGGTGCGGCGGGAAATTATAGCCAAATCAGTTTAACGTCTGTTGTAGGTAAGCTACTAGAATCAATAATTAGGGATCGTATAGTCGAACACTTAGAATTCCATAAGCTAATTAGAAATACGCAGCACGGATTTAGGCGAAACAAATCTTGCTTAACTAATCTTTTAGAATTTTTCCAAAGCGTGGTTGACGTTTACGATAGACATCGGGCGGTTGATGTAGTGTATTTAGATTTTCAAAAAGCGTTTGACACCGTGCCGCACAAAAGACTCATTGAAAAAACTAAGGCTCATGGAATCAGGGGTGTAGTAATAAATTGGCTAGAAGAGTGGTTACGAGGTAGGAAACAGAGGGTGGTCGTTGATGGAGCGGAGTCGTGTTGGGCTAATGTAGCGAGTGGCGTTCCTCAGGGTTCTGTATTGGGCCCCTTGCTTTTTCTTATATATATTAACGATTTAGATGTCGGCCTAGTCGGTACAGTTTCAAAGTTTGCGGATGACACGAAGCTGGGTGGTAGGGCGATTAATGACGAAGATAGAGGTAAAATTCAGGAAGATCTGAATAAAATCGTTGATTGGTCAGTCACATGGCAAATGAGATTTAACGTTGATAAGTGCAAAATTTTGCATATACACTAGGTTCGCGTAACGGTAATTTTGCGTATAGTATGTCAGGGAAAGATTTATCAAGCGTAGAGCAGGAAAAAGATTTAGGAGTTATAGTCACTGGTGATTTAAAAGTAGCGAAACAAAGTACAGCAGCGGTCAATAAGGCGAACAAAGTGTTAGGTTTTATAGCTCGAAATTTTGAGTACAAATCGCGCGATATTATAGTTCCACTTTATAAATCATTAGTTAGACCCCATTTCGAGTACGCGGTCCAGTTTTGGAATCCGCATATGCGCAAAGATATAGACAAAATCGAAAGAGTTCAAAGATGAGCAACTAAGATGATTCCGTCGCTTAGGTCAAAGTCGTACGAGGATAGGCTTAAGGAGTTAAAATTGATAACACTCGAGACTAGGAGGTTAAGGGGTGATCTAATCCAGGTTTTCAAAATTATGAATGGGTTCGATAACGTAGATAGAGATAGCTTTTTCGAAATTTCTGAATACAGGGTGTCCCAGAATTAACTATCTATTTCAATGAAATCGGACAAATTTTTAAAAAATACACTTTTATTTATGTTTATCATGATTAATATGTGTTACAAATGTATAAATTTCTAAATTTTTTTCATAATTTTATTTTCATAATTTTTTCATTATCTGGTCCAATGAAAGACCGTCTGAAGTCATAGAATGGCAAAGAGACTCCAAAAGTTAACGTGTGGCTTGGAATGACCAAATCCAAAATTTATGGTGCTCCATCTTGTTGAAACACAACATTATCAAGAATGCCATCATCAAGAAGCTGTGGTTCGAGAAACTGCTGAAGCATATCAAGGTAGACGGTACCTGTTACAGTTGCCTTCGCAAAGAAGAATGGGCCATAAATTTTGGATTTGGTCATTCCAAGCCACACGTTAACTTTTGGAGTCTCTCTTTGCCATTCTATGAATTCAGACGGTCTTTCATTGGACCAGATAATGAAAAAATTATGAAAATAAAATTATGAAAAAAATTTAGAAACTTATACATTTTTAACACATATTAAACATGATAAACATAAATTAAAGTGTGTTTTTAAAAAATTTGTCCGATTTCATTGAAATAGATAGTTAATTCTGGGACAACCTGTATAATAGGACTAGAAATAACGGGTTTAAGTTGACAAATAGAAGGTTCGAGACAGCAGTTGCGAAAAACTTTTTTACGCATAGAATAGTAAATAGCTGGAATAGTTTGCCGTAGAAGTAATTAGTAGCACGTCTATAAACATGTTTAAAAATCGATTAGACTCATATCTTGATAGATTGGGTATAGTTTAAGGTAGTAAAATTAAGGCTTTGTGGGGATAGATCCCACAGCTCAACACAAGTGTTGTGGGATATAGGGAGGCAGCGTCTTGGGTTAGGGGATACTCTCTGTCCTTACACACCCCATTTAAAGAGATTCCTCTGCTGAGCAGTGCCCCCTATAGTACTGTGAGGTATTGAAAAACTCATGATCTTCACTTGCCCCACAAACACCTCTAAATGGGAGACCTAAGATGGGTGCACACACATTTCTACATTACTGTACAGTCTTTACAGCCACACCTACACTTTTCATCCTAAGTGTATATATTGTAATGTATATGGTTGTAAATTTTGACTTGGTCCACAATCGATATGGACCGTGACTTATTTTTCGTGACAAGGTACTAGTATTGATGGATACGGTAATGAAATTGACTGGATTCTTTGGATCTGATATATTTGCATGTCGGTTATAAATAGATATAGAGTGTAACATATTTGTATAGTAGTCTATTATGACTTGATCCTCTGGATCCAGAGATTCTATCTTGTTTTAAATCGATAGCTAATTAGTTTTGCTAAATTGGTCGTTGCGAATGTACAGGAAGTTGTTACATAAATTTCTTATGTTCTTGTGGTTCGGAACCCACGTAAAATTGTAGGTCCCCTCCGCCAGCACGGAGGACATACACAATTACGAACACAGTTAGGTAGACCAGCAATGAGTGGATCCTGGGGTCTTTGTTGGTATATATATATATATATATAATATGGGGTGTGAATGATGATTCACACATGTAGTTCTCATTTCTGATTGCTCGGAACATTAAAAATCCTAGAAAAATTTAGAAAAAGGTTTACTGTAAAATATTAGGTTTTACCCTTATTAGGTTAGATTACGCTAGGCAGAGGCGGCTCTAGAGAGAGCGAGGCCCTAGGCGAAAGTTATACATTTATTGGATAGGTACAATTACAATTTTATTTAATTTTTCTGCATTTGGTAGTGCTAAATTCATCAATAACAGAGGAATAATTTAATTTTGAAGCCAAACTATGTTCAATAGACAGAATCGCCAATGACGATACTCTCTCTTGACATATAGTAATCTTAAGTAAGAGTTTATTAATTTCAATTTTGAAAAAGATCTTTCTGCTGAAACAACTGTAACCGGAATTGTTAATATAATTCTTAATGCTACGTAAACATTAGGATAAACTTCAATTAAATTATTATCTATAATATATTTTAGTGAATCATGAATGTCTACATTTGGAGGTACAGTCCTGGTACACATTCTTAGTTCCTCAAATAAGTCTTCGCCATTTATATCGGAGTCGGACGACTCAGACAGCGGAAGTAGCACTTGTAGTTCTTTACAACACTGTAAAAGTTCTTCATCAGACTTGTTCTTTAAAGATGAAATATTGTAGAGAAAACCAAAATTGGTGGAGTAGGTTTTTAACCCTTCAAATCGAGGTCCAGCTCTTGCACGAATCATGTCGACGACGACATTAAAATATTTAGTTCTGAAAACGTCTGCAGGGTTAGCACTAGTTTCGTCTGGACATTCGTAATCAAAATGTACTTTCTTCTTACGTAGCCTAATTTGTTTAAATTCCCTCGGAATGTCCAATTCATCAGCTATTTCATTGGCAGTCACTAGAGCAGAGTGAAATCCGTCTCTTCGATAACACTAGCGAACAACATTTTTGTTTCAGAATTTTTCTATCACCCATAGTTTTCGAGAAAATAATATTTCCATTTACTCAGAGTTTTCCCAAAATATTAGTTAAAATTAAGTGTACTAATTTAATTTTACTTTCTTTTTTTTCCAGGTTAACTATATTTAATAGTATTTTTTGCATTAAAAAAATATAGCTATTTAAACAAACCGATTTTTAATAAAAAGAAAGAAATTTTTTTCAAGTTTTGCTCAAATTTTAAAATTTTTCATAATAGAAAAAATTGGTTTTTCATTCCAAAAAGTTTTCCGTGATTTCAATAATTTTCCGCCAGCATGAATCGAAACTGTATTAATCCCAGAGATACATTTTGCTACGTATGTGGAGAACTAACCATAATGGCACAGAGGAAGACGATGACCCCACTCGTGAAGAAGGCTTACGAACTTTATTTTGGATGTAAGGTAGGCGACCAAGACAAATCCTGGGCACCTCATATCTCATGCATTTCCTGTGCCTTCACTCTTAGGGGTTGGATTAAAGGTACAAGCAAATCTATGCCATTTGCCATACCAATGATTTGGAGAGAGCCCAAGGATCACCTAACGGATTGCTATTTTTGTATGACTAACGTTTCAGGATTCTCTGCCAAAAATAAACATAAAATTCAATACCCAAATCTTGCATCTGCCATGAGACCAGTACTACATGGCGATGATAACCCAATTCCAACTCCCCCAAAGTCATGGACACTGGATGAAGAGTCTGAAGTTGAACCAATGGAAATTGATGACACTAAAGATACAGACTTTCAGCAACCTGAATCAAATAAACCACGTAAATTAACGCAGGTTATGCTGAATGATCTCGTGAGAGATTTGGACCTTCCGGAAAAGAAAGCGGAATTATTGGGCTCCAGTTTACGTGAATGGAATTTGCTGGCAAAAGATACAAGCATATCGGCGTTCCGCACTCGCCAAAAAGATCTGATGCAGTATTTCTCCTCGTCAGGTGGTTTATGCTACTGTAATAATGCAAATGGACTGCTGTTAGCTCTCGGTCATGAGCACAAATCTGAAGATTGGCGTTTATTTATTGACTCTTCGAAGCTAAGCCTCAAGGTTGTGCTACTTCACAATGGAAATAAATACCCTTCCATTCCTGTAGGGCACGCTGTCCACATGAAGGAATCTTACGAAAATATGAAACTCATCCTTCAGCAGATTAATTATGACCAGTTTCGCTGGTATATATGTGGGGATTTAAAAGTCGTCGCGCTTCTTCTGGGAATGCAGCTCGGTTATACGAAGTTCTGCTGCTTCCTTTGTGAATGGGACAGCAGAGCCAGAGATTCGCATTATTTTGTAAAGGATTAGCCACTTCGTCAAAAATGTATCCCAGGACTGAAGAATGTGTCTTATGAACCCTTAGTTGACCCCAAGAAAATATACTTACCGCCACTTCACATCACACTTGGCATCATGAAAAATTTTGTCAAAGCAATGAACAAGGAAGATGAGGCATTCAAATATTTGAAGAAAAAGTTTTCACGACTTAGCGATGCAAAGATAAAAGAAGGGATCTTTGTTGGTCCCCAAATCAGAGAGCTCATGAAAGATCAAAAGTTTGATGATGCCTTGAGAGGAAAAGAAAAAGTGGCATGGGAGGCCATGAAGAATGTTGTCACAAATTTTCTAGGGAACATCAAAGCCTCTAACTATGAAAAAATAGTGCAGGACATGATTGAAGCATATAGGTTATTGGGATGTAATATGTCACTAAAAATCCATTTCTTGCACTCCCATTTAGATTTCTTCCCTGAAAACCTCGGCGACGTAAGCGATGAGCATGGAGAAAGGTTCCACCAAGATATAGCTACTATGGAGAAACGCTACCAAGGTAGGTGGGATCCGGCAATGTTAGCTGATTACTGCTGGACATTGATGCGAGAAGCTCCTAATGAAAACTACAAGAGAAAATCAGTGACAAAGAAGTTTTAAGAAGAATATTTTAAATGCCAATCTGCCACTAATATAATTTTTATGAAGTATTTTTACTAACTTCTATACACTTTTTGAATAAATATTAAAATACATATTTCTCAGTAACCTTGGGTGATAGAGAAATTCTACGGCTATATTCGGAATCAGCGGGAAAAATCCTATAAGACCGACCTGTTCACGTCCAAGAAACAAAAAAAAGGTTAAAATTTGTTCCCCAGTGTAATCATCTAGTCAGCATAGAAATTTCTCAAAATGTTTCAATGCCGTTTCCAACTGCATATTACACTTTTGCCATACTTTACTAATTGGTTTATTTTCAGTAAAATATCGTACCACACTACTAATGAAAGTACAAACTTGTACGCCATAATTTATTCTTGTATCGAACTACATTCACTACAAAATGTAGGATCGCTGCTTATTTCTGGCAGTTTTTCTCGGCAATCAGCAATATCTTTCAATTGGTATCGGACGGCCTTCAGACTCTCCACTTTGCATTCTCATCTGGTTTCGACCAAAGGCTTGACAGTAATATTTATTTACTCTTTCTTTTAACACATTCCACCTTTTATATGAACCAGAAAATAACGTATACAGTCTTTGCAAAACACCAAAAAATAATCTAGCCTTTGTACAAGACGCTGCTGCATTAAATTCCAACTGTGATATCCGCAAGGTGTAAAGAAGGCCAAAGCATTACTATTTAGTTTTCTTGTTTTTACACCACTTTTTCCTCCCCATGTTAGCTCCATTATCGTATCCTTGTCCGTGGCAGCTTTTGATGTCCAGTCCTAGGTTGTGGATTTCTGAAAGTACGCAATTTGTTAAGTCTTCAGCCGTAGTTTTTTACCGGTATAAATCTGACAAAATGTTCCTCAATGTCTCCCGACTTTTCATCAACGTGACACAATATCATCGTCATTTGTTCTGGGTGACTTACGTCTGTAGTACAGTCCAGAATTATTGAATAATAATTTGTTTGCTGTACCTTTTGAATAATTGCAAGTTTAACATGTTTGGCCATCAATGCTATTAACTCGTTTTGAACGTTTTTTCCCAAATAATGATTATGAAGACTATTATCTTCTATGCGTTGTAAGTGTTCTCGAAGAACAGGATCAAACTTCGCAGTAAACTTAACCAGGTCTAAAAAGTTTCCACTTCTTTCCTGTTCTAAACTATTCCTATGTCCTCTAAATGCCATGTTATGCGATGCTAAATACTCAATTATGGCCAAGAGTCTTTCCAAAATATCACGCCAGTGTTGCTTTTCCTGCTGTATTTGATTGTGAATCGCTGTATGAATAGTCTTCCCGCATTTCAGCCTCTTTTCTGATTCCAACCATTTAAAGACACACTCTGTGATCTGAACTGTTCTCGTGAGACTTGAGACGACTACTGAGGTTTATAGCAGTTTTGCGCGAGACTATAGTCCATATGGCAAATATTATTAATATAATGACAGTTCATATACTAATGATAGAAATGTATACAGTTGATTAGAAATAATACTGTAATGTCGAGGTTAAGTGGATCTACAGACAGACATTTTCGTACAAAGAATTCCACAGCTTAGAGGATAAACGACAGGACTCATGGATAACTTGGATAATTGGGTTGGTTGATTTTTTAATTCTTTGCATCAGACTGTACTGAGCACGTCTTATTACCTCCGGGAAGCTCGGGACAGCTGCGGGTACCAAACATTTGCGAAGCTGAGCACCTCGGGGGTAGTTTATGTAAAAGTCTAAAAGACCTGTTGTACATCAAATTTAGGGTTCTGCCAGAACCTTTTTTATAATTTACCCAGAGTTGCTCTCTGTAAATATTATTGCAGAAAGTACGAAAGAGAGTGTCTTTAGCTGCACTTGTACAGAACCGAAAGTTCCTGATAGTCATATTCGTTTTAGCACAAAGGCTTCGAGATTGTTTTCTTATATCCGAGTCATCACTCAAGGAGCTTGTAATAGTTTGACCCAAATACTTAAACTCTTGTACTTCCTCAATGACTTCACCTTTCATTTTAAACCTAATATCAGCTGGCTGCTTACAGCTTTTAGGATGAAACTGCATAACCTTAGTTTTTGTAACATTAAAAAGAATATCATGTTTCTGCGAATACACTTCGCAGACTTTTAGTAGCGATCCAGATTTTAACACCATATCGGCATAAACTAAGTTATTTATCCTTGTGTTATCTATACAACATCCCACTGTTGCTTCATAAGTGAAGCAATTAATCCGTCAATATACACATTAAACAACATAGGGGAGAGCAAGAGCCTTGTCTCACCCCGCAAGAGGAGCCAAAATTTCGGATAGTACATTGCCCACCTAACGGTAAAAGATTGGTGGGAATACCAAAATTTCAATAAATTTAATATGTACATGGGAACCTTCCTGTCTTCTAGTTTTTCAAATAAAATATTGTGGTTCACTCTATCATATGCCTTACTTATATCTAGGAAACTGAATTACTGTCAATGTATTGAGAAATTGTTTCTTTAAGTACATAGCTACACAGGTCAGTTGAGTGGGACCTTTTAAAACCAAACTGATTAGATGTCCGTAGGAAATCATTTAATCGGAGTAACAAGAGTTTTTCTAGTAGTTTCGAGAAGCAGGAAGCGACAGCAATAGGCCTGTAATTATTGCTGGACAGAATGTCTCCCTACTTATTTTTGACCAGGGGCAAGATATATACCCTAATGAACTCTGCAGGGATATAGCTATGAGCAAGCACAGCTGATAGGAGCAATGATATATGCAGACATACTACGTCATTGGCATATTTTAAGTGCCCATTCGATAGGTCGTCTACCCCTGAAGCAGAACCAGTCTTTAATTCTTTAATTAACCTCTTTACTTCAGGAACTGATATCAAAGTATTTTCCCTTGTCCCTCCCACAGTCGTTTTGCTGCAATCTATCTTAAGATTACCCCTACTCACACTATTAAGGATGTTAGAGTAGTGGTTTTTCCATAGCTTTGCAATTTCATCCTCTCCCGACACCCCATCGATTGTCGGGGGGAGGACACTTTTGACACCCGTTTGATTCTTAACAAATTTCCAAAATTTGTTATTATCGTTATTTATGCGAGCTTCACAGGCCTTTGATGCTCGAATAGACAATTGTTCCTGTTTACATCGCCTTGGCCGCCTTATACTGACCCCTACTTCTACACATATTCATGTACACTGGTCCTAATCTGGGTCTACCATGAAAGCACCACAAATCGTAGCCGTCTTTCGATTCCCTCTTCAGGGGCAATAAAATCATTCCATCCAGGAATAATCTTAGTATGATAGTTGTAAGATTTAATTAGGAGGCTTCCTGCTTCTCTTAACAGGGAAACTATCTTACTATAATACCTATCTATGAGTTTATAGTGAGAATCATTTGCGCAAGGATTACCACAGGCTAGATGCAAAATTTCTAAATTATGTTCTGTTTTTGTATTCTATTCTCTGTTGCATATTAACATTAGACCAATCGACGCGATTGTTCTTACCTATTCAGTTCTTGTTATGTCCTGTTGCGTATAAATTGATAAAATTAATTATTGGTTTTAATGGTCTATGAATCAGAAAGAAGGAAATCATGCAGAATATGAACTCTAACAATTCGATCCTTTGGATTATTACTAGTGAGACAATGATCAATCCACCTGGTAGTACCACTTATATCACTAACGTATGTAAAATTACCACTGGTTACCCCTAATACATCTACATCATTTATACTTAATTTGGCCGACTCGCACATGTTACCCAATTCTATAAAGAATTCCAAGTTCACATGCGCGTTAAAGTCCCCATTATTATACAGTGAGAATATTTGGGGTTATCTGATAATGACTTAATTTTGTATAGCAAATCAATGTATTCATCTAGATTACTGCCGTTGTTGTATGGTAAATAGCAGTTTACAATTAATATGCAATCATTGTTCACTTGTAATTCAATGCCTAACAACCTTACATTATCGGTTGTTAAAAATTTTATATGTTTTGACAAATTTTTCCTTATTAAGAAAGCAACACCACCAAAAGGCTTACCGTACATTAATTCATCTGACAAGTCTACTGCTGATGACGCATGGTACATAAAGTCATCATGGATGGTTGAGAGGAATTTTAGCTCTTGCTTAGGTAACCAGTGCTCTTGCAAGAGTATCAAATCTGCGCTGTCACAGATTTTATGAACATCTACAGTTGAATTCCTCAGACCTTACATTATATGGGACTATTTTCAACAAGTTATCCCCATGACTGAGAGAAAATTATTATTATATGATTACTATTATAAACAGTACAAATTTCAGGCATTACCCTTAGAGTGCCCATTATTATTATTATTATTATTATTATTATTTATTATTATTATTTTGCCTGTTATCAAATCTGGAAAAGTGAATAAACTCCTTAACAATAATACCGTCTGCCCACTCACTCATATTGTACGGGTTGAAATGCGAATTTACACCTTTAATTATTACTTTAAATGAGTTATAATACGGAGATTTTGTGTTTAGTTTATTAACCAACAATATACTGTGTTCCCCCACTGACTTCTTCCATCATGTGCCGAATATCGCTTGCCTCGTTCGAGAGCTGAATTCACGACACAAAGAGGGTGAAATTCCTCACCGGTGGCCGAGCCGCAAAGTCAGGTTGAGGAATCCTCCGTGAAGAGCGCCTGTTAACTGTGACCCACCCGTCCTCTCCCCTCAATCTCCCTGAAGCAGGGTTCGCCTGCCTGGGAGATGGGTGGCACGACCTTGGGGGGATATGAGGTTCCTCCCCTACTCTGTGGCTTAGTGAGGGTCTGTTAGCGCGTTTATATCCTGACGGACGCGCGTGCCCCTCCTTCTTCGGTGGGAGGGGGGTGGAACTGCACGCGGAGCGAGGCGTTTGAGTAATGGAACGCCTCTCCCCTGCAGTGGAAGGTAAGGAAGAGAGCAGTGATACCTCGTCTCTTGGCATTGGAGAGTCCCTGTTCCTCATTGTGAAATCGGGAGCAGGGGTCCTTTCCTGAATGGGAGGGAGGTTGACTGCTTCCCCTGCATGCTGCGTTTCCACCCCACATTAAGGGGGGTTGGGGGCGAGGATTTTGTTTCTCTCGCTGTCCGACGCGCTTCTTCGGGATATAACTTGCTGAACAACTTCAGAGTAATTGGGCTTTGGGAGGAGCATCTCTTTCAATGCATTTAACTCTGACCGGAATTTTTCTAGCGAAATGGTATTTTCTGATTTGACACCACGTGTTGGTGTTTCAGTTCCACTATCGACTTTTGTACCTCATTGTACTGTTTGAGGAGCACCAAGACGTCTACATCACCCATAGAGATTACCGATATTCTATGGAAATTAGTAACGTAGAAGGTAATATTGTTTTCATTATCACGGAGGGTTTTTTATATATATATATATATATATATATATATATATATATATATATATATAAAAATAATATATATATATATATATATATATATACAAAATATATATATATATATATATATATATATATATATATATATATATATATATATATATATAGATATATTATATATATGTATATATTATATATATATCTATAATATATAATATATATATATATCTATAATATATAATATCTATATTGTTATAATGTTATAATGTTATAATGTTTCAGACCAACAAAGATCCTAGGATCCACTCATGGCTGGTCTACCTAACTGTGTTCGTAATCGTGTATTGTGTATGTCCTCCGTGGTGGCGGAGGGGACCTACAATTTTATGTGGGTTCCGAACCACAAGAACATAAGAAATTTATGTAAAAACTGCCAGAAAATTCGCAACGACCAATTTTAACGTAACTAAATAATTATCAATTTAAAACTAATTAATTATCGATTTAAAACTAAAGATAGAATCTCTGGATACAGAGGATCAAGTCATAATAGACTACTATCCACAAATATGTTACACTCTATATCTATTTATAACGGACATGCAAATATATCAGATCCAAAGAATCCAGTCAATTTCATTACGGTATCCATCAAGTCACGGTCCATATCGATTGCGGACCAAGTCAAAATTTACAACCATATACTACATTACAATATATACACTTACGAGGAAAAGTGTAGGTGTGGCTGTAAAGACTGTAGAGTAATGTAGAAATGTGTTTGCACCCATTTTGGGTCTCCCATTTAAAGGTGTTTGTGGGGCAAGTGAAGATCATGAGTTTTTCAATACCTCACAGTACTATGGGGGGCACCGCTCGGCAGAGGAATCTCTTTAAATGGGGTGTGTAAGGACAGACAGTATCCCCTAACGCAAGACGCTGCCTCCCCATATCCCACAACACTTGTGTTGAGCTGTGGGATCTATCCCCAGAAAGCCTTAATTTTACTACCATAAACTATACCCTTTCTATCAACATATGCGTCTAATCGATTTTTAAACATGTTTATAGACGTGCTACTAATTACTTCTACCGGCAAACTATTCCAGCTATTTACTATTCTATGCGTAAAAAAGTTTTTCGCAACTGCTGTGTCTCGAACCTTCTACTTGTCAACTTACACCCGTTATTTCTAGTCCTATTATATTGAGATATTTCGAAAAAGCTATCTCTATCTACGTTATCGAACCCATTCATAATTTTGAAAACCTGGATTAGATCACCCCTTAACCTCCTAGTCTCGAGTGTTGTCAATTTTAACTCCTTAAGCCTATCCTCGTACGACTTTGACATAAGCGACGGAATCATCTTAGTTGCTCGTCTTTGAACTCTTTCCATTT